>JAQIBA010000056.1:1186060-1208809 GCA_028293925.1 Brueelia nebulosa | reverse complement strand
AAAAATAGTTTCAAAGTTAAACTATTTAAAATAATAAATATAGTTGAAGTGAATTTCCCACAGGCGAGATAAGCTATTTCGGAAAGAGTTAGACGGACTCTGATGAGACGAAAAGTTTAAACTATAGGGAAATAAGCAGAAAATTGGAATCGCTTCAGGTGATATGACCTTTTGATTTTACAACACCGAACTGATGAACCTTAAAATTGCTTTCAGCATTCAATATGCAAATGCTGATAGCAAAAAGCTAATAAGAAGAGTAAGAAGATGAGGAAAAGCCCTCACTTTGTGAAAAGTCGAAACGGAGTGCCATAAATCGGTATCATCCGTCCGACAGCCTCACAAAATAACTAAACAGCTCTCCCATAAATCAAGATAATGTCCCGAGGGAACCGCATAAAGAAAGTATTAACGAATTTTTGACATTTTTTGTCGGGTTGCGAAGCATTTAATGAAGATGGCCGCTCAGTGGGCATCGCTCGCGATGACATTCCGGGGACACAAAACGAAAATTCACACCCACGAGGAATGATTTATTTATTAATAATCGTTATTTGATATGATAAAATAAACGAAATGGAGACTGTCAGTCATTTCACGAATGGAGCTCCTCAGTGTGTTGTTTATACAAGAGTTTTCAGTTTGCTAATGGAGTGGGCCAAAAGGCCACTAATCTTCCAATGGAAACATTTTTTAAGGCGCGATAATTGAAGTTAATCCTCTCCCGGAAATGAGCATCTCCCACCGGAAATGGGACACGCTCACGGCTGCCACGGGAACACTTGGTGCCAACTCTCCCTGAATGACAGTTCATTTCTTTGGGGGCTTTCGAACCGACAGAATTTTCTCTTTGGAGAGTTCTCTCCTGTTGGATTTTCTTTTTTCCTTCGCAATGGCGACAGAAGTCAAATATTAACACTTTGCGGTCATACGTCTGCTCTCAGCCACGACAGCAAGGAACTATACTAACTTATACTGTATGCATTCCTATATCAGTTTACACTCTTCCTTTACGTTCGCACATACATTGTATAATTCCAAAGAATATTTTCTAAATTGTATTTATGAGTAATTCGAGATTCTCTATTGTTAAAATATGACTAAATATTACTGAATATTATGTATATGTAACCGTGCTCTTTCTAAAGAAATAAATATCATACATAATAATGCAAATACATACTAAATACAAATGCATAATAAATACTAATAATACATAATAAATATTTATATGTTATTTTTTATGTTATTTATATGTTTATTTTGTTTTTTTTATTAATGTTTATTTTTATTATTGTATTTATATAAAAGTTGTTAGTTTTTAACAGACAGCTTTTGCAAAATCAATGCCCTTGGGTTGTTCCAAAAACAAAGACATTTTGAGATACAAAAACTGACAAAACAACAGCCTTTTCTCGAAACTTTTGCACTCGAAAGATATTTCCAAAAGTAAACATTTGCTGAGTTAACTGATTTCACTATTGGTTGCTTTTTATTTGAGATTTTCATCGTTTATTTGGGGTGAAAACTTTTCTACAGAATGGGAATGAGTTTCGATTATTCACGTCAGAATCAACCCTTAAATTTCACGAGATTATAAAAATGCCCCCAATGTTTACTTTCCTTATGAAATTACCTCCGTAATTACGTATAAAAAATATCAATTAATTTTCTTTGGTTCCCATTTTGGGTTATTTCTGTTAAAATCTTTAGCGAAGATCGTTAATTTCCATTTAAATAAAGCATTCGCTCTGCGGGAGACGAGGAATGCTGAGTTTATGACCGAAATGCTTTTAATTAAGAAAAATTTTTTTATTAAGGAAAGAGAGACTAAAGCGAAACTTTACTGCGGTTTTCATTCGGACAATCTCAACTAAGAATTGTAAAAAAGAAGGATTTGTCAGCAAATCCACCCCACAGTTGATATTATGTTTCTCTGTTGTTCGTAACCCAATCCCTTATTCCCATATCAGTCACAAATTTAAGGGTGGTTTCTCACCGTTGACAAAAACATTTCAAATTTAATGATATTTAAAGACCGATCCGCCATTTTTTCTGGCTTTCGTTCAATTTATAACAGTTTAATGTGTTTCTTCAAATAGTGCCAATTTCGCACGCGAATTTTTTTGCTTGTTTGATTTTGTGAAAAAATTGCTGATTCGCTTCTATGGGGGAAAGGGAAAGGGGTGGAAATTCCAAAAAAGGTCCTCCAACAGATTTGGAATTAACGGAATGAGCAATCGACCGATTTGCTTTGTTTTGAGAACGCAATCATTTTCATTTTATTGGGATTTTTCACAAATTATTTTCATTCCAATGGATTTTTGCTGATTATGACGTCACTCGTTAAAAAATCTTTACAGGATTAAAAATCCAGATTAAGAAAAAAAAAAATAGAGAGAGTGAGCACTCCCATTTTGGCCACGATCGGACGGAATGACGACCGGATTTTACATATCAACAGGAGACAACCGGTCGACAGCGCCTTCACTCACGTCATTCGTTAACACCCCGCGGTTCGCAATTAAAAGTTGACAATGTTGGGGGAAAGAAATTTGGCTGGGGAGAGGGGGGAGGGAGAGGGGGAGGGGGAAGGAGACGACGGCGAGCGATCCCAAAGGCGACAAAACTTTTTGGCTTCAAATTTAAGTTTTTCCAAAGCTCCCAATAGATTGATCATTATTGGAGCTGTCGAGAAACGTCCGTCTTCTCCCGGCACGTTTTCATTCAACGTCAATCTCTGGGGTTTTTAGTCAGCTTTCAAATTATGCTGACAGTACGGGAAAACTTATGCTGACAAACGGGAAAACTACTGTGGTCCGCACTTTTATGTGCCCTTTCTTTCCCGTTTTCACGCATCCGATTTTATATTTCTCCGGTCAGAGATTTTCACTTCATTCAGAGATTGGAGACAATATTTTTAATCATAGATAAAATAATATACAGTAGCGTTCAAAAGTATTTTGACAATACAAAATTTGTAGTTTCTTAGTAAATTATTTAACTTATTTAACATAACATTATTATAAATAATAACATATAAATAACATAACAATAAAATATAAATCAGGAATACATATACTTAATATTCAGTAATATTTAGTCATATTTTAATAAGAGGGAATCTATAATTAATCATAAATACAATTTAGAAAATATTCTTTGGAATTCTACAATGTACACAACTTTAGCTAAGATTAAATTTTGTTATCTCCAATTGTATTAGTTGATGAAAAGGTTTAATAGAAATTGAGGAAAAGTTTAAACTGATATAGGAATGCATACAGTATAAGATTCGTATATATTCGTGTAGTTCCTTGTTGTGGTGGCTGAGAGTAGACATACGACCACAAAGGGTTAAACTGATATAGGAATGAATACAGTATAAGACATACAGTATGCTACAGTAACTAATTCATTGTATTAGTTCGTGAATAAGTTCTTCAGGCATTGAAGTTCCTTTAAAAAAAGTATAAACTGATATAGGAATGCATACAGTATAAGATTCGTATATATTCGTATAGTTCCTTGCTGTGGTGGCTGAGAGTAGACATACGACCGCAAAGGGTTAAACTCTATGGTGCACTGCACTTCCGGCGTAGAATCTTTGCCGCCATTGTTATATATATTATTGAGCGGAATTTGCAGTAAGTATACCATCACCACTGCATCGATTCAGTGAAAAACCTCTGTTTGAAGATGGAAAGAAAAAAGTGTAAAGAGTGTAAATATAACAAGCTGTTGATGACCGTCAGAGGTTCACCCCGCTGTTGGTGTATTATGCATGGGGTTGTTGTATTTTATGTTCTGAGAGCAGACATTCCCCCGTAATTTTTTCACGCTCAATAAAAAGACAATTTTCCGGGGAAACTTTGAGCGATGTCTCCGAGCCCGTTAATAAAAAATAAGAGGGGTTATTTTACACCCTCTCGGACTATTCCCACGTCCGAAATGCAATCGTCGCTCCTCAACCTCAGAACTCATTCTTTTCGCGTGGAAGTTTTCAGGGTCGGAACGAAGACCTTGACTTCAATAAGTGAAAAACACCTGTCAGTCCCTCATCGGAAATTTTAATTGGCCTTTTGTTGTGTTTTCGCCATGTTTTTCCCCGTGCGAAACCTGATGAGCTAATTAAGGAATGAACAATGAATTGAACAAAAGGGGTTTTTATTAATATTCCCTCCGCTCGCGGCGATGGATTTACAGCTTTCGAAATGGATTCGAAAATTTCAGTAGAAACGCGAGTAAATGAGCAATTAGCACCGAACGGAAGTTGGGAAAAATATTTTTTTTATAATTGGAAAGGAGTTGCGAAAAGTACTCAGGAAGTGTTGAACTCTCACGTGAGATTCCGACTCGTGTTCGAACCGGAAGTGTTCAACCCTTTCGATTCCAATTTGAAAAAAAGTGTTCGTATTTTTACATTATAATTTTTCTGACCTTTGACCCCCGACTTTTTCAGCTTCTTAGGAATTAGTGTAACTCCACCTCTCACTTTTGACTGTACTCTTTTCGCTCATTTTTGAATGTTCATACTTTAGTTTATCGATTTAAGTAATTCTTTTTACGGAAATTTAATTATAAAAAGAAAAGAATTTTCTAATTTATTTCAGCTTTATATTTTTTATGAAACAGATTTTTCACTTGATTTGTTTAGAATTTTTATACTCCTCTTCAAATGAATAATTTTAAATAAAATTTTTAATGAAAACCATCGAAGGGAAAATCGAATTCCCTCCAAATGAGTGCACTTCTGAGTCAGAAAGTTGTTTCCGTCTGTAAATTTCAATGCTGAATCGTTACCTGAATTCCCATCCGGGGGATGAACAGCCTGGGGGTTGAGGGTGCCGTGTTTGAGTTCTCCCGCCGTGGGCGACGAAGAGTGCATCAATTTGGGAAAGTTTGAGGCGGTTCGGTCTAACTATTCTCCCGTCTCCCCCCCTTTCGTCTCCTCACGGAATGAGGCGGGAACACAAAAACAGGACTCCAACCCTTAGAGTTATCGTCGAACCGGAGAGTTTTTGCAGTCTCCCTCGAGCGGGAGAAGTTAGAAAATGGCCCCCGAGAGGGATAAGGTCTTGAGAATTTATCAGAGGTTTCGTATGAAAAATGTCGGAGGGAAAATCGCCCCCAGAGTTGTAATTGTTTTCATATTTCCTTTGGTCAATGAATCCACTCGAGTTTAAATTGAGCAAACATCCCTTGTCTTTTTCAAGAATATGTGCGTACCTCTTGACAAAATTTACAATCCTTTAAGGAAATTGTTAGAATTTTGCGGGGATTCACTTTTTGTGTGGTTATAACAGTTTCGATGGACCAACGCAATAAAAGCGAATGAACGGCAATAAACAGTCAGCGACCTTTCAGCGAGAAAGGGTAATAATCATAGTCATGCCTATGTTAGGGGTGAGGGCTCACTAATTCCTCCCTCGTTTCTAAGGGTTACTTCCCTCGTGTCCACTTTTTGCTACTGACAATATTTCGTCTTGATTTAGAAAGCTTTTAAAGTCGCCTTTTCCCCCAAAAGGTTTCGAAATCTCTCCGTCCCTCTCCTCTCCTTTGTTTAATTCACCCCTTAATTCTTCTCAGTCTAATAAAAAAAAGGAAAAGGAACGAATCCCTCAGAGAGACTTACGTTTAAAAAAAATTATTATTTATTTATAATTTTAAACCGGTGGCCATGTCCGTCTCTATCAAAACATTTCCCTTGTGTATCCGCTTCTTTTGTGAGTTCAACCGGGTTTTCCGCCGTATGAAATCCTCTTTAGGAGTATAATTTGTTGATGTTTTCTCTTTGGAATGACATTTCGGGGCGGTTTTTTTGTAGGGTGAGGGTAAGAATTAGACTGCGGGGGGCAAATGTCGATTGTGTTTTTTGTAAAAGCAAAAATAGTTGAGTCAAATTAGATCAAAAATGAGGGTGAAGTTATATTAATTCCTGAGAAGCTGAAACTTGGTCAAATTGTTCAGAGTATAATTACATATAAAATGTCAAAAATCCTCAAAAATCTGATGAAGATGTGTCCTTTTAAGGAACAAAGTTAGAGGGGAAATTTGTGGTAACACTATTTTGATATTTGGTCTCAAAGACAAACAAAAATGGCGTTTTCTCTTCAACTTTGAGCTCTCATAACTTCCGAAGTTTGAGTGCTAAGAACATCAAACAGGGCTCATTTTAAAGCCCTAATGTTGCTCTTTCCCCATACATAGTTTGGCAGAAATTGGTTGCTTTGAAAAAAAGTTATGGTGTCTTTAAAATTGAACACTTTTCATATGGGCAATTTCTATACAATTCATTCACCTTTTTAAATCGTTATATCTCAGAAACGGTTACTCTTAGAAAAAAAGTACTAATTCATTTTTGTAGATAATTTCATCCTCTACAATTTTTGTCTGAGCTAATTTTGCGATAAAACTTACCGTTTTGCTGAAAATGACGAAATACTAATTTTATTCACCGCCATTTTTTCCCCCATATCAGATTTTTGAGGAATTTTCACATTTTATATATTTATTTATTTATTTATTTTAAAACTCTTTACAAACTTATTCTACTTGGAGAGATTAGTCTAATGCCCTATTGGTCTACAAAAAAAAAATATAATTATACTCTGAACAATTTGACCAAGTTTGAGCTTCTTATGTAACCTCGATTGTCTTATTTGATTGTACAATGTGTCAACATTTTCTTTTCAGTCGACTCTCAGAATTTAAGAACGACTATCCCTCTTGAGCAGATGGCGAGTCCACTGATCGTATTTATGAGCTTTTAAACCTTCCAAATGTCTTTTATTCCTGTGAAAGAGGCAAAGACGTCTTATACGGCGCCTGAATTCGAAAATTGATCTCTGAATCGCAGACATTCCGCCATTTCGTCCTCACACAACACAAATTTCCCCGCATATGCAATATAAGAGAGGTCACTCTGACCCGTCAGCAGATACACACGTCTTTGTGGGTTTTATTAGTCTCATAAACATTAAAAGAGTCGAGAAAAAATAACACATCGGTTAAAAGTTTTATTTTTCTTCGATTTTCCACCAAAAACTTATACAATTCACATAAAAATATAAATGAGTATAAACATGGAAAAGACATTTAGATATGGTTAATTTAATAAATTGCCTTTTATAGATGTTAACCGCGGTTATTTCCCTCAATAAAGGAAAATTGCGTGAGCGTTCGACCAATGCCCAACAGACCCGCATTGAGAGAAAAACGATTCCAACCCCGTCTCTCGATGCTCAGTTCCAACCCTTTCCCGCTGTAAGAGCCACAACGTTCGGGGGATGTTCTCCAACCCCCGAAATAACTTCTTTCTCCGATATTAGAATAACATCTCGTGGTTTAACGGACCCTCAGGAGGTATTCAATACATTGGAAAACCCTCTTTAAGAGAAGAGGGAATAAGGGAGGTCACACAGGAAATTCAATCTGTGAACTGAATTTGTTTCACAGTCGGAAGGGTGAATTTGGATTGCTGATCAATCATTTTTTATAAAATGATTCGTCTCACCTTTGATTTCAATCCTTTTCCTTCAGTGGAATTAAAGGATAGTTTTGATTCCTTTGACAAAATTTCGGACCTCAGCTGTGGAACATCTTATGAATGAAACAACTTTTCCGTTTGCTTCCAATCATTTAAACTTTATTAAATGAGATTTTCGGTTTTTCTGAAATCTTCAGCATTCGCCACTGATCGTCCAATACTCTCTCTCAAACTGTGACATTCATTTTACTTAATTCGGGAGTAAAGAAATCTCAAGAAAAAATAAAAAGACAAACAATTTCTACGAAATTAACTTTGGTCCATTTATTTAATGATGGATAATGTTAAGGAACAAAGCTGGGATATAGGGGTTGGGCGTGGGGGAGGAGAGGGGGAGGAGAGGGGAGGGAGAGGGGAGAAAAGGGTTGAAGGCAAAAAGGGATTTATTGAGGCCGCTATGTTTTTTCTTTGCCAAATCGAATGCCTAATAAAAATCGATTCAAAGTCTAATGCATAACTCTCTCCAATCGCTGACATTCTGAACTGAATACACAGAAATTCGATAAAGAGAAATGTTTCTATGAAAATTGAAAAATGATAATTTTGAAAAATACCATTTCGTTCTCTCATCCCCGAGTTTCTTTTGCCCCTCAGAGAGTTTAGCAAACAAAACCAACGGAATTCAATCAATCGGTCAATCAGTCAGTCATGGAATGAATTTTATCTATCCTTTCCTGTCAGACTTCTCATTATATCTGCTCCGATTCCCCACGTTCGTCAACAAAAAGAGACTAATTTAATTGTTTGCCGTTTGATCCAATCAGGGGAATTTCTCTCCGTCCGCTGCAGCACCTGAGAATAAGTTATTGGAAAATCCACTTCGGAGGAAATGATTGCCAACAAAAACATTGGTGGGTTTGTTCAAAACACGATTGCTTTATCCAAAAGATAAAGAGCTCGGGAAAGAGAAAAACACTCAAAAAGAAACTAAGGTGGCAATTGATCGGAATTTATGTCAAAATTATTCGACTACTAAAGGGCTTCGACCTTGAGACCTTCGCGCTCCAATCCCTCTGGAAGCTCTCTGGAAGGTCGGGCTTTGCCCTCGTTGGGATTTCGAAATATATATCCATCTATATACCTTAACATAAGATACACTAATATATTTCCTGAAAAACTGAATGCACTTAACTACAAAAATAATGTTTCTTCTTTATTCAGCCATTTTGTAATTCGTCTTCTGTTGCTTCTCCTCTTTCTCTCCCTCTGTTAACCATCTTTCTTTCTTCTTCATATCCTTCTTTCTTCACTACTCTCCCTTCTAAATGGTTCTATCTTTGGTCTGCAATCTCTAAATTCCTACTCAAACCTCCATCTCTTCTTCCCTTTGGCACTCAACGCCCACAGAGTCAGCTTTTTTATACTTTACTTTTAATCCCAAACTCTAAATATCTAACACTAACGCTAACTTCAGCTATCAAATTAATATAATATATAATATAATAACCTCTACATCGCCCTGAGGGCATTTGATGTGTTCTCTTAGCTTACAAAATTTATAAGGAATTCTCTGAAAGTCTGAAAAACCACTACGATAATCCTCACTAACTAATTACTACCAAATCTAATTCGCTGATAATTATATGAAAATTGTGAAGAATGTGTAATAATAATGTGCAACGTGGATGCATTCAGTATTTAAGGAAATACTTATGTCCACATCGTAATCGAATGTGGAAACCCCGAATACTTTGCCCACTGTACTCAAAGTGGTCTCCATCGGAACGCAAGAAACAAATGAATCAACCCTTTGAAACCTAAAGAGGTTTTCTGGAGATTTTTCGGCTTTTGCTGATATTCGAGAAATGAGACATAGCGCAGATGATTCTTTGGAAAAATGTGCGTCTTTTGGAAAAAGTCCGGTCGAAATCGGTTCGGTTGTTGCTTAGATCGTAGGTAACAGAAACCGGAGTGTACACACATACACACATTCCTTTAACAGATTTATATATTAGTATATGATTATAAGAAATAACCAACTTTTCATCCAAAGAAAATATAAAACCTTTGCAATTACTATAATATTAGTAAGCATACATTTCATTGGAACGGATATTTATGCAATTTTCTTTTCACTAATAACCGTTTCTTTAATCATCCCTCTAAGCCCTTGATACTCAACCTGTGGCCAAATTTGGCCCATCGGGCTCTCCCGAGTGGCCCAGTGGCCCCAGATGAGATCTACAGTGGAAATTTGTGCCTTACAAAAATAAGAAGAATAAATAATGAATATAAATTAGAAGTACCTTTTTTTGGCTCCTTTAGTTTAGCCCCAGTTAGAAAAAGGTTGAGTACCAAGGCTCTAAGTTAAGGGTGCATTATATCAGACCAAAGAACTACACTCGTGTGGGAAGATTATTCCCGACACCATTTTGAATAGGGCGTAACTCCTTTCCACTGAATTATAAGTATGAATAGCAGTGATTATTTTTCAAACTTAAGAAAGAAATTATTGATCAAATAAAGAATAAGATATGATTAGGGATTATAGAAACGTGAAAGAAAATTGGGGTTATACAGAAACGAACGCTTCCAAGCTAAATTACATTTCGCTTTAGAATTCGATAAATTTTGCATTTTTAGAAAATCGTCATTATCGTTTGAGCTCAGGACGATTCAGGTCCTCATTCCATTTTCTTCTTGGCTGTGCCCCAAAGTATTTCTCCTTTTTATCTCCCCGCATGCATAAAACATCCCTCGCATTCTTCTTCCTCTCTCGTGAGGAGAGAAAACCCTCCTCACATCCATTAACTTCTTTTTCATTTGTGTTCAGCTGCATGTTAAGAAGGTTGGCGACAGACGGAAACTTGTTCCACTTTTATACAAACATATATTTCTTTTCCCTTTCATGAGTTCTCCAAACACATAAATGTTCTTAATCTGGAGAATATCCTCCGAGTTTATCTACTTATTCGATTGAGACAAAGAGAAAACTATTGGGAACGAAGTGTTAATGGGGAGAAAAACTCAAAAGTTTCTATAAAACTTTTTAAAACTGAAGCGATAACTATATTTTATACAACGTAAACAATATTATTTATGTGAGATATTGTTTTAATTGAGTAAACTTACAATTTGTTGTTTAAGAAAAAAAAGAAGCCAATGTTTCGCTTTCGAAATGGGTATTCAACTAAATTCACTTCATTTGATTAATACGTTTTCACACTCATCGCTGCAGAATTTTTTTTATAGAGAAATAAAAAGACAAAATCCGAAAAATCTGTTCACTTTCCCGGGGAAAAGATCCGAGGGAGAGACAAACACATCCATGAGTGGACAGAACTCCTCGGGAACTCTTCCGAAACCGCACGCGAACTCAATAGAAATTCCCGAATGTCCGCAGTTCGCTCATCATCAGAAAAACGTGTAACAGTTACTGAATCCGTTGGAAATGACGAAAGAGACAACGAAGTCCCGACAGACGGCGCACGCGTCGGAAATGGCGGGAAACTGCTCAGGTTGTCGGCTGCTTACGCCGTCTGTGTCTTCCGTTTCGGCTGTGAACGATGCCAAAAAACTCAAAACAAAAGAATACGAAAAAAGAGAAGAACAAAACAAAACAAAAACAAATGAAAACCGAAAAATATTTTACCGTAAAAACAAAATACAAAAAAAATATGAAAACGAACGAAAGTATAAATCTGAATGTGATTTAACACAATTATACATTCAAACATCGCTTACATTTCCACTTCTCGCGTTTCTTTGTACCTTCGCATTCGCTTTTCCATCTTTTTATTTCATTTCGCATTTAAAAATGTTTTGATTATTCCACTGATATAATAAATCTCTCAGACATTCACTGGAAAGCATAAATTGTGGTTTTTTAATGCATTGTTTAATAATATTTATTATCTGAAATGCTCAAATAACTCCAAAACCTCCGAAACAAACGCCATCTTTTTTTTTGGAAACTTAATTAAAAATTAATGTTTGCAATTAGTAAGAAAAGGTTTACTTAATGTCTCGGTAGTAAAAGGTGCGTTGAGAATTTATTTAAGAAACTTGTTTATCTTAAAATTTATGGGGGTGCGAAATGTAAAAGTGAAAAAAGGGAATAGGGGAAACACAAAAATTTATTTAAATCCCTCGGGAATTACAAAGAAAACTTTTCCTTAAGTGACAGTTTTTTTTCAAATATTTTCAGATGATTGAATAAGGGATGTGACTCTTAAGGGGATGCTTAGTTTTTATGAATGGAGAGTAATAGTGGTTGAAGAATTTTAATTAAGTTAAGAAAGGGGTGAAACTGTGTAATAGTTTGTTGGGCTCTTTGCCAACCGTAATCGTCTGCTAAGCACTTGACGGATTGCTTAATTTCGGTAGTGTATTTTGCGACGTTTGCTGAGAGAAGCCAAGTCTGTACTGGTAATAAAAGAGAGAGAGAGAGAGAGAGAGTGAATCAAACGTTTGTGAATTAGAGTATGCAAAAGAGTCGTTTTAATTTTGTTAAATCCTAATTAATTCATTGAAAGGATATGTTTGATTAACGTTTTGTTTCTTTCGCTAAACAATTCCTTTCCTCGGCGTCGAAACAAAAAAAAAAATAAAAAATAAAAATAAAAAATAAAAGAAGGGATAAATAAATAACGAAATGACGCATCCGCGGCGCCTTGTTTACATTCCCGGCCGCATTCTAATTGAGATGTTTTAAAATCTCAAAACCTTAATTAGTCGGTTTATGTTAATTGCGATAATTTACACGTCACGTGTCTGTCACGGAAAGAATTGGTTTAAACGTGAAAATGAGAGGAGAAGGAGAGAGAAATCGAAATGGAGGAAACGTTTTTTCGATCACACCTTTTATACGAGAGTTTATACGGAATACTTTAGTTATACTATTATAATTGGGAGAAAAAAGGACTGAGATGGAAGTTTGAAATGTGAAACACTTTAACATAAACAGTGAGTGAACACAAAACTATCGCTGACGGAATTCTACTTTTGCTTATTCTGTATATTATTTCATTGTTCCTTTTGAGGAAGTCTTTGTTTTGCCTAAACATTAATTTTAAGGCGTTTCAAAATCGGTTTAACGTATTTTCATAAACTTCAAAAGCTTTGAATTAATAATTTTTGATTTAAAAAGTGCCGAAATGCAGCGGAAGGTGTCGAACAACGCCAATGAAAGCAGCTCCTGTCTATCCTTTCATTGTCTGTAATCCCATTAAGGAACGAAAGCTCTGAGATAAAATCAAAACTTTGGGAAACTTCCTCACAAAAACCGCTAAAAATTAAAGCGAAATTTGATCGGAAAGCTGTTGAAACGCAGAGCTCACATTTCACTGGGTTTTGCGAGTTGAAAAGCACGAATTAGGTCGGAAATTATTAAGATTTTCATCAACTATCAGGATTCCCATGAATATTTATGTAATTTTCCCAATGTCAAGGTCACGTGCTCTTACGTCACAGGCTCTTAACCGTTAAACACCTGCGGAGGCAATTTTCTCTCCAATTATAATCGCAATTTGTCAGGTAGAGAGAATAATTCACGACCGAATGAAAAAAAAACTACAGTGCCTTGAGAGAATTTCAAAGATTTCGTGGATGAGAATAAATCCACCCCCAAAACTCTTGGAAAGGTCAGACCGTTAAACTTTCAGGGGTAAACTGTGCGAAGAAAGTAGAGCCATCTGTGAAACAAAAAGGAAGTTAGAAGCAACAAGTGGTTCGGGAAATGGTCACCAGAGGAGTTATTTTCAAAAGCTTTTTCAGTTGAGAATTTTTCATTGTGAATGTTTTTTTTTTTCAGAGCGGAATGAAGGAGAAACAATGATGCGGATGGAGTAAAAAAAGTGAAACCGAAGCTAATGCAAAAACACGACACACGACGAAAAAAATTCGCAACGAATTAGATTTGCCATTATTCCGTTAAAATCTTAAGTTCGGAAGTTCGTTATGAAAGATGAGTCTGTTTGAGTGTTTTAAGAAAAGGATTCTCCCAAATACGGGAGTCCAATTTTCCAATGAATGGAATGTCCTCACAGCAGCCAAGAATCGGGATAAACAACCGTCTGTTTGTCGGTTGTCATTCAAAGACAGGTAATGAACGGATATATACGGGGGTACAATGAGCGGAAGAAAAAGCGTGCACAGGAATTCCAATTGGCAGAACGGGAAAGTGCGCATGCGCCGGAAGTTTGTGAGCGAACGGCGAACTTGGGACCTTTCGTATTAACCGTCCAGTTATCGGGACGTTCGCGTTCGTTTTATTTTTTTTTTAAACATTTTTAATTTTTTTTCAGTGAATTCGCGAACTCGCGGATGTGAGTGCAGTGGTTGTGCTCGTGAGGATACGCCGGACATGTTGGAATGGATTCGGCTGAAATGTTCACCGTTGAAATCAAACAAGAGGTGAAGTTCTTCGGTGTTTCTCACGGGGAAAAAAACAGAACAGAGAACACATCCCTTATATTTGGAAATAGCACAAAAGGTACGCTGAATCAATGACTGAGCTTCCTTCTGTTGTTCCGTTTCCGGTTTTCCCGTTTATAAATTAATTAACAATCTTTCGGACAAAACATTAATTAAAATTTTATATGATCTTTCCCCCTTTCTCCGCTCTCCGCATTCTCATATTTCAATCTGAGGAGAATGAGAAGCATTAAATTTGAAAATTTCTGGTCTGGAACCCCTTTTCGTAGGCGCGATCACATTCGTTATGAAAATGAACCAATTTCTTCAGCAAAAATGGCTGCCAACCTTAGTCACGACCGACCTTAAAGAATATGCATTAGCGCACAAGTTCACTCCTAATTTCCCCTAAACCTAAGAAGCATTCGCAGGAACACTTCGGGTTCAGCAGTGTAATTTTGAAAAGACAATTCCGTTTCGCATTCCCCGCGAGAGTGAACGAAATTAATTTTTTAAACCTTTGAAGCTTTGTTTGTGGATTTTCGAAAGACGTTCTCCACTCGCTCGCTTTTTCTATTCTAGAAATTTCTATAAATTGGGAAAACACTCGAGATTTTAAGAAGATTAAGATTTGTTTGCACCTTTCGCAGTTTCTGACAGACTTTCTCTCGATATTAAAGGGTTGTTTGCTGATACGTTGGCACAGCAGAAGACAGTCCGACTGAGCGATTACTTAATTCCAACCTGTACAACTGAATGCCCATTCTAAAAATAATTCTAAAAAGACTGTCTCTGTGTATTTCGCAATCTGATAAAGAAAATATTATTTTGGGACATTTGTTATAAAGAAAAACAATACAATAAATACTTTATTTTGCCCTCTGACATTAAAGATACAAAATAATGAAATATATAAAATGTGTAATGACTGACTAGGAAAAGACTAGAATCCCACACAAGTCAATAAATAAATAAATAACAATAATAAATAACAGTAATAATAAACAACAGAGTTAGATGACATATACATCGAAAGACAAAGCAATAAACAAAAAAAAGAAAATCAAAATTATGGGATTTGTCGTAACACAATTTCGTATGCTTACCAAAATTGAAAAAAAAAAATGGCGCTAAATCTGAGGTGAAAAATGAATAAAATTACCCTCAGTCGACGTTTCGAGTTGGAAATAATAATAGAGTTATTCGAAGTTTTCGACCGGAAAACAAAATTTTTTTTTTTCCGCATTCGGAGGAATTCTTTTAATGCGTACGGATTAACGTCATATTTTCGTTTGAGTTAAAAGTTTAACTGCTGTCGTAAGCTGTGGGAAAATGGAATTCCAATGCCACAACCGGAAAATACTCCTCAAAAGTTTTGTTAATGTGGAGTGTTCTTTTTTTCTCTTTCCGTTGTTTCTGTCTTTCTTTCATTTGGGGCCAAAACTGTTGGAAAACTGTCAGCACTTCGTAAAATATAAAAGTGAAAATGTGTTTTGAAAATGAAGGGCGTGGGATTGTCCGAGCACACAAGAATGATAAAATATGAAGAAGCAGAAACGAAAGAAGAGTGGAAAAGTGAAAACTTTATCAAAACGGAGAATGAGGAAAGATAAAAAAATCTTTGTTGGTTTTAAAGCGAAAGGAAACTTTGGTCAGCACTGCCCGAAGGCTTTCCCTTCAGAAAAAATGAACAAAAACGGAGGTAATTTTCCGGGGGCGGCAACAGTCTCCCCCTAAAGGCATCGGACACCCAATTCAGTATCTGCACATGTGCGTATTTTCAACCCTTTAATTTCTTCAGAGTTAAAATTGTGTCCGATTATATTATTATATTAACAAAGGAAGAGAGGGCTTATGGATTCAACTGTTTCTGCGGTTTAGATTTAGTCGAAACAAAATAAGCGAACGCTTTTTAAAAGTATTAATTAAAGGCAGTGGTTATCTGGATAAGCTCTTTAAGCAGTTAATCATCCAAAGAAATCGCATTTACTTCTCTTTGAAGCGATTCCGTTGGCAGAGAAAGGTACCCATTCAATTTCTGGTACTCATCGGAGTCACCGAAATCTTAATGGGTCCACTTTTTATCTTAAAAAATATACAGAATATTCAGCCGTTAAGCGGGTATACTGTATATATACGGTTGATTTCTTGTAAACTGTAGCGGCTATGACGTATATATACGGATAATGATTTTTATTGGTATATTTAATAAGTAAGACGAATATATACATGCGATTATTTCTGGTAATAGAGGGAGGGTAGGAGCATTGCAAGATTAAACTTGTTTACATAAAGATACATAAAGTGCCATTCATTTTTTCTCTACTCTTCAATGTGTATAAATTACTACTTTTATTTCAGTATTTTACAAGCTGTAAAAAACATAACCTAAAATAATAAAAACAAAATATAAAAAAATTATTCAATGGATAATATGTATATATACGCCAGCTGGTGCAAATACGTGGCCACTACAGGAACCACTACTCGCAACGCACCGAGCCGCTTAACGGGTTAAGAATAGAAAAAAAATAATAAAAACCTCATTTGACCCATTGAGTATCAGCTACGAGATATCTCGTAGTGGAATTTTTGATACAGAAATTTCAGCATAGGAATTTTATTCAGTGACGTCAGCTATGATTTATCTAGTAGTGTTTTTTTAAATAGAAATTGCAGTAAACGCCCTTAGAGTAACTTAGTATAATTATATTTTGTAAACTTTAACCCTTTGCGATCGTATAAAATTTGATGATGAGTATTTATTGGTCGAAATTAACCCCTTTCGGTCGTATAAAATTTGTGTATGGGTATCAATCGGTCGGAATTAATTTCTTTGGAAAGAGCAGAGATACATATACATAATATTCAGTAATATTTAGTCATATTTTAACAAGAGAGAATCTCTAATTACTCCTAAATACAATTTATAATACTGTATATTCTTTGGAATACTACAATGTACACAACTTTGGTTTAGATTAAATTTTGTTATCTCCAATTGTATTAGTTGATGAGAAGGTTTAATAGAAATTGAGCAAAAGTTTAAACTGATATAGGAATGCATACAGTATAAGATTTATATATTATATTTGTTTGGTTCCTTGCTATGGTGGCTGAGAGTAGACATACGACCGCAAAGGGTTAATATATTCTTGAAAATAAAATCTCGGCACTCAGGGCAAAACGCTCTAAATTGGTCTGGTACTCAATGGGTTAAAGGTAAAAATAATAAGAAGAAATATTAAGAGGAATTATAACAACAAAAAGGAATTATCAGAAAAGTGAACTGTAAATATTGTATCTATAAAGGCATTAGTCTATAGAAAAAAAAGTGCGGAAACTGGGACAGAATGTGTCCAATGCAGAGAAACACTGCTGAAGAAGAAACAAATTAAAAAAAGGGGTTTACGAGAGTAAAATAATGGATAAAAAATGTAAAATTTAACTGAGAAATATCATATATTATTATTATTAGTTTAACAAAATCCTCCGCTTTGCTTAAACTGAGAAACAAAATGGAGACTCTTAAAGGGGTTTTTCGTCCATAACTCCGAAGTTGGCGACGCATCCGAATGAGTTATACCTCCATAAAAGCCCATTAAGCGGCGGTGTTTTTCAAAAGTCTCAAACTCAAAGCCGCCTCAGTTTTTCTTTAGTTTCCCAACCGGGAATAGTTTCTGAGAACTTCCGGAGCTTTCAGCTTTTCTTCAGGTGAGCAGGAAAGGAAAAATAGGGTCAACGGGAGACAGTGGGAGCTTTTAAGCCGAGCTAATTTGCTGACAGAATGAGCTCTGCATTCGCGAGCGTTTCTGTAACAATTGTTGATTGCATAAATTTCTCTCCGACATAATTTTCTCCGAACCGGAAGTGATCGTTATTTGTAATGAGATTAAAACTTATTTCTCCTTTTATTTGTTTCTTAACTTGAAAAAGCTCAACCCTTTCGCTTCCGCTTAAATTATTTGCTCCCAATCTTTTTATTCGTTAATTCTATTATTATTATTCATCTTTCCTTTCTTAAATTAATTTATTTTCGTCCACTTTTTTTTTTGTAACAAACTTCACTTTCCAATTCTTTGTTGAGCTTTTGTTTGAATTTATAAGTTCATTTGATATTGAGAATGGGCTTTTGTTTTACTGTGAAATTAATGCAAATTCCTTCTGTGCTTTTTTGTGCTTTTAAATTTCCCTCCTTTTTTGGAGTAACTGTTCCTGTCAGTGTCTGATTATTTGGTTGATGAACCCACAGGTGTTTGCACCCCTTTCTTCCTGGATTCGGGGTTATTGTCATCAGAGCTTTAGGGCGTTAACTTTTAACCCTTTCGTTGATTTCGCATTCCGATAAATCACCCCTTGTTTTTCCAACTCGAGTGGTAGAGAAAAGGGAAAAGCATAAACATCTGTTTAATTTCTCGGGAGTGGGTTCTTATTTCGGACTGCCCCTGCACGGGAAAGGAAAATGGAAAGCTCATCGATAACCCTAACAGCGGAAAGCATTTTAAACAAGCCATCAAAAGCAGATCGCGTGTTCGCCGGCAATAACTGCTCGGGAAAAGCAGACGAATAATCACCGTTTCCGGTTTTAAATGGAAGGAGTAACGGAAAGCCACGCGCGATTAGGAGCTTTTTTCCCGTTATTCAAACTGACTTATGCGCTCATAAGTCGGATACCGTAAATCTTAAACAATTGCTTTATCAATTTTAATAAACTGAGGGGAGATATTAAAACTATGGAAAATAATTATTTAGAAATGTATATTATTTCGGTTTGAGGAAATAACAATAGTTTTCAGTACTTTCTTCATTCGAGTGAAAGGTTTTTAGATTTGTTTAACTTCTTTCTGTTTCCTTTGTAAATCTTTTTAGAAATTCCTTTGGGATTATATTCACGGAGTCGTTCGGCGTGAATTTCCATTCGAGAGCCTCACTGATTGACGGATTCCAACAGCTGCACGTTCCCTCCGTCTGTCACATCGCATCTTCAGTCGAAATCGCCGGGCAAAGTCCTCCCCGTCATCCCCCATTCTTCGGTGGCGGCTCTCCCTCCCCCCATTGGAGAAACAAACCGGGGGTGGCTCACAGACAGATAATCGATTTTCCTGAGGTCGAGGTGAGGTGAAGTCCATTGTCAATTATTTTTATTTTTTCATCCCTTACTTTTAAAAATATCTTGGTTTTTTGAAAAATTTCTTCACCCCTTTTCATTTGTCAGTTCGGACTTTTGGGGTGATTGTAACTTTCCAATTTTTCATTCCCCCCAAAGAGAGGGTGGATAATTAGGGCGTTCTCGGAGAAGTTTCGTGGCAGTTTGAAAAAAAACTCCTTTTCGGGTCCCCATTCATCAGAGCAACCCCCGCCCCCTTTCTTCCTTCCCTTTGTGTAATGAGCGAGACTAAATTAATTGCATTCCAAGATCGGCCTCCTTTTGTTTCTGTGGTTTTCCTACTTTCACACTTTATTAATTTCATTTATAAATCTCTTTTTATAGGTGAGGTAATAAATTTTTGTTTTGTAATTTTTTAATTTATTGTCGAGTTTTATTTATGGGTGAGCGTTAATTGAGCGGGAGCGACGTGTCATTGATTGGAAAACTGTTTCTGCGCATGCTCACGACGTCTCAGGGTGTGAATTATAAATTTCCTTTGGGGAAGTCTCTTTGCATACAAACCGAGAAAAGCTCTCGGGCTAATCTGCAGGTCACCATTACATTCTGACTCGAAAGGAATTTCCCCGATGCAAAACAAAAGGGAAATTGATTAAAGAGGATCAAAAAAGGGGAAAGTTTTTTTTAGTGAAATATTCATTTTTCGACATTACAAAAAACTATGACAGACGATAACCCAATTAAGTTGAGTCCTCACAATTCCTAAAATTCGAATGCCATCGTTTTGCACCCTTTTACAACGAGTGTAGCGATTGGTGTTTCTATTCTTATCAATTTTTAAAATCCTCTGTGCGCCTTAAAAATTTAGTTATGCAACCTGCAATTATTGATTGTTTTTATTTATTTGTATTTTTGTATTTTCAGTAATTAATTCGTTTCATTAAATCTGTAATTATTAACTTTGTTCATTATTAACTAATTGTTAAGTTGATAAGTTATTATAATAAATTAATAATATTGATTCTATAGTGATTGTATAATAAATAAATAAACAACAAATATATACAATACAACGAACAATACAAAATACAAGTGACTAAATTTAAAAGTTTTTACACATTTTATAAAAATTTGGTATTTCATATCTTTAATGGCTGAGAGCAAAATAAAGTATTTATTGTATTGTATTGTGTTGTATTGCTTATATTCGTTGTTTATTTATTAATTATATAATCACTATAAATTAACAATAAGTTATAAATTCTTATTGAGTTATTTTTATATTAGTTATATTAATTAGTTTTATATTGATTGTTATAATTATTATAAGTTACATAATTATTTTATATAATTACTTATACAATAATTTTATATAAGTATATGTATTGTATATATTTGTTGTTTATTTATTTATTATACAATCACTATAAATTAATATTAAGTTATAAGTTATTAAGTTATTTGTATATTAGTTGTATTAATTTGTTTTCTATAATTAGTTTATTAACTTATAAAGTATTTTTACTTAGTATTAAGTTATTGTCATTTTTATTATTAACTCTGGTAAATAATGTCGAGGAATACATTATAAAAAAAGGGGGAAAACAAAGCCCCGTTCATTTTGTGATCGTTGTCCCACGGGATTTTAGGGGAGGAATAAAGGGTTATTATTAAGTCGCCACCCCCTTTAGAACTGCTTATCTCAGCAATCATAAGGGTGTAAAACGTGGAACTCGAGTGCAAACCGTGCTGACTTAATTGGCTCCCCAAAGAAATGACCTCAGAACGACGTATTCTCTCAAAAAAATATAAAAAAAAATGATAAAAGTCGGGGTGAAAGTGGCGAGACAATTAATTGAAGAGCGGAGAAAAGGGAATGGGAAGGGAAAGTCATTCCCGAGGGTTTCTCACCCATAAAAGAAATAAGACAAAAGAATGGGGGGAGACACTTGCCTTATTAATATTTTTATGATCCGGAAAAAAGATTTTCCCGACCCGGATTTAACTTAATTTACTCACCCCCGAGCAAAAAAAAAAAAATCACTTCTTGCACACATCCCGATGAAATCCCCAGATTACGAGACGTAAATCATTTTTCATTTCTGAGGGGGCAAAGAAAAGGATTTTCCCTATTTCTGCGGGAAATCAATGTAATAAACGGTTCCTTCGCATTTCCTTTTTCTGTTGGGTTTTCCTTTCATCGACTGTCCACGTGAAAATCGTCTTCCACTGAAAAATGATCCCATCTTATTTTTCCTTCAGCTGATTTTAGGTTTATTGTGTCTTCAGCTAATGTTCATTGGCAGTTATGTATACATTGTATTCCTCAATGACCATTTCTGTATCAAAACAGACAAACTGTATTCATTTTTTTTTCAATCTAACCCTTCACCTCTCTTCTTTCGACCTCTCAAATCTTTCCGCATTCATATTCCACGTGCATTCTCCCCCCTTCACCCCCCTCCCTCCCCTCCTCACCACTTCTCTTAATGGCAGTTTGGAAACTGTCCTCTCCTGAGAAAAAATTCATCGAAAGTTCGATGTCGAACGGTTACTTTTCTCATTTCCTAAGTGCTCCGAACTCATTTCTCGCCCTTTTCGAGCCAATTTCCCAACAGCGTAAAATTAAGAAAAATGACGAATCATTAATTTTTTTTTTCTTTGGAAATTAAGAAAAAAATTAACCGCGGAAAAGGTTTCGTTTCTCTCGTTAAGAAGAAACTTTTCTTTTGTTTTGAATGGAAAATGAAAAAGAGGTTCACTTCTTTCGTATATATTGTTATTAAAATGTTTCCCCTCCGGAACTCAAGTGAAAATGTTCAAATTTCAAAAATTTCGCTTTGCAACCGCGAGAGAGAGATTTCGTTATAAATACCCTTGATTCTAATTTAATTTTTAATGAGGAAATTGAAGGAATTTATTATTTTGTTCCTCTCGAGGGTTACGAATTTCCTCTTTTCAACGGTTTTTCAAAATTTTAAAAAAGTTTCACACTTTTGGGCCGATTTCTCAGAAGGAAAATCCAAAAATCACATTTCATTGGGGTTTTAACGCTTCAGAAATTCCTCACAGAATTGTCGAATTTCTTACATTGACGGTAACATATATACGTGCGCTCGAATATATTTTGACAATACAAAATTATTTGTTTTCAACCCGTAAGAGTTACATACAAAGGGAAATTTCATTACAATGCTTTACAACATTTATAAATATAATATTTAATGAAAGGCTCCGAAAAAATAGTTGGTAACACTGTAATTGGCGTCGGTTTTCGATTAGGAATATAGAAAACGGTGTTGAGATGTTTTGTGAGAATCGTTCCTGGATTATGATAATATATAATGATTTTATAATAAATAAAATTAGTTATTACAAGAATATTAATTAAATTACTGAAAAAAGAAAGAATTTAACTTAGAATTATACTTAGTTATGGTTGAAAATTAAATTATACTAATTATTGTTAAAAATATACATAGAATTACATATAGAATATTTATACTATTAATAATATACAGAAGAATAATTAAGAATACATTAATAATAGACAGAAGTCTATGTAAGAGTATTAAAGCAAATGTTATGTTTTGTTATTTTAATATTGGAATTTATTGTATTTATGTATAATTTTGTATTTTTAATATTGTATTTGTTTGTATATTATGTTATTTTATTGATAACTAAATAATACAACCCAAAAATAATAGAAAAGCATAATAAAATGTTATAGTAAAAT
>JAQIBA010000056.1:957838-1185960 GCA_028293925.1 Brueelia nebulosa | reverse complement strand
TGCAAATCAGAGGCGAAGAGAAATGTCGGTTAATTGGGATCTTATGATACAGTGCGGTGCTGAAATTAGGACACTATGAATTTCTGAATATATCACTTACTGTAGGCGTTTATGAATGCCACAGGTACTCAAAATATCTTCTGTTTATGATGATGGAAACTTTAAATATATCAAAATTTGTTGAATCCCGCTTGCGTTTTGCCCAGGTACAATAAAAGGTTTTTACCCCTGTGCACGAAATTAGGACAGTTTGTTATTTCTTGCGATATCGTTTGGCAAGTTACATTAAATTCACCACTACAGTGTTTTACTTTTATTTTTCATATTATTAAGTTTAGTTTTATATATTGAGGTATAAAATTGGGGTTTTAGGAGACACAGAAAAACATAGGACGAAAGAAGGCTTTAACACCCACTAAGAGGGCAAAAATTGATATTTTAAAAGCGGACAGAAAAAACATGAGTCAAATATCGAGGGAAATTGGACGCTCGAGCCATTTAATAATAACTATTTAAGTCTGGGTAGCAATTATGGCGTTATATCATAGAAAAAAAGAAAAGGGGCTCTTTCGGAGCGGGATAAAAGGAGGGTTTTGAGGGAAGTGAGTAACAATATGACAAGCGCATCCCAAATTAAAGCAAAATTGGGCTTCAACTGTTCACGCTGGACAGTGGGACGAGTGCTGAAGAACTCAGACAGCCTCGTTTTTAAAAAAATGATGGCCAAACCTCCCTTAACCGAGCACCATAAGTGTGCAAGACTGGCATGGGCCAAGACTCACATGTTTTGGACAAAATAGTGGGGAAAGTCGTCTTTAGCGATGAAAAAACATTAATCTGGATGGTCCTGATGAGTTTCGGAGCTATTGGCATGATCTTTGGAAGGAGCCCAAATATTATTCGAAGAGGCAAAGTGGAGGCAGAGATGTGAGCAAAGTGGGGAGCGTTTGGAGCAAGAGGTACGAGCGACTTGGTGTTCCTAGAGAATACTTTAACATCAGAGGGATATGTCCAAGTCCTCGAAACCCATCTCCTTCCTCAGGCTACGAGAATGGTTGGTAAAAAATGGACTTTTCGACAAGATAATGCCTCCATCCACTACTTAAAATTCACCCAAACCTGGCTTCGCGAAAAAAAAGTCAGTGTTATGACATGGCCAGCGAAGAGTTCAGATTTGAATTCTACTGTAATCCTATGGGGCATACATGTGAGGCTTTTTTACGCCAACGGCCGACAGTTTTTAACCAAAGAATAACTGAAGTATGCCATATTGGAGGGGTGAGTCAAAATTTCGAAAACCCCCTTAGAAAAACTAATCGCCTCCATGCCAGAGAGAGTATATGATGTTATTTGAGGTAGTGGTAAACCCACAAAATATTAGGTATATAGTTTTTATTATTTTTTTGTATGTATATAAAACTTTTAAAGGGGTGTCCTAATTTCGTGCACCAGGCAAAATTTTGTTTTTTTTTTTAGAATTATGAGTTTTTTTTATTTTTGTGAAACATTCGAATGATTACTTGATTTTAGCCTTAAAACTACACATATCCACAAAATTTTTGGCAACTAAATCCTAAAACCTAAAAGATATGGACAAAATCAAGGGTGTCCTAATTTCGTGCACCGCACTGTAGAATAATATTTTCATTCCTTCCTTTCCCTGACACAGAGCATTTCTCACCAGAGCTTTCTGTCTCTCAATAGACGCGGATTAAACATTGACTGGGATGTGCGGTTTCGAAAACGTCTTAACCCTTTTCAAAATTCTAAATTGTGTCCGAGTGAACTTAAGGATGCTAATATAATCGGACCATAGAAATTGGTAATTGAGAAAGAATTATATTTTTAACCCTTTTTGGTAGTATAAAATTTGGGTATGGGTATCTATTGGTCGGAATTAATTTGTTTGGAAAGAGCAGGGATACGTATACATAATATTCAGTAATATTTAGTCATACTTTAACAAGAGAGAATCTCTAATTACTGCTAAATACAATTTAGAAAATACTCATTGGAACGTTCTACGTTCAAAAGACGATACCTCTTCGTTATCTCCAATTGTATTAGTTCATGAAAAGGTTTAATAGAACATTAAACGGACATAGGCATGGATACAGTATAAGATACAGTATAAGATTCGTACAGTTCCTTGCTGTGGTGGCTGAGAGTTCAGACATACAAAGGGTTAACTTCTGACAAAGGGTTAAAGGACACTCTATATACACATAACAGTATATATACAGTAGCGCTCAAAAGTATTTTGACAATACAAAATTAAATAGTTTCTTAGTTAATTATTTTACTACAAGATTTTAATTATGGTAGTGTACTATTATTTGGTTATAAATAGTATAAATAATATATTTGTCGCATAAAAGTAACAAAATATACAAAACATGACAGTCTTTTTGTCTTCTGCTTTATTATTATTTATTATTTTTTTATTATTCTGCTTTATTATTAGTATGAAGCGTACTAAAGAATAATACTCTTACTTAGTTCTACTATAAGTTGTTCTATAATTCTAAAGATAAACTCTTTCTATCTACTAAAAAACTTTGCTATTTAATTATATTATGATATTTTAAATTATATATTATTTAATTATAGTATTATTTGATTATTTTTTAACTGTAAATTATAAATGTGACAACTGTTGTAATTATATTTCTGTATTATAGTATACAGAAATTATATTTCTGTAATGTGTAATAATTCTATAAATCTAAAGATAAACTCTTTGTTTCTTCTGTAATTTTATGAATATTATTATATTTATAATATTGTAAAGCATTTTAATGAAAACCAATGAAATTTCACTTTGTAAGTAACTCTTATAAAACGAATAATTTTGTATTGTCAAAAATACTTTTGAGCGCTACTGTATATGAATGTGTAACAAAAATAAATTATCTATATGTAAATAAAAATAAATAACTATCTGTAACTAAAAAATAATTTATTTATAAATGTAAGTAAAAAAAATAAAATATAAAAAATATCTATTTGTAAATAAAATAAATAAATAAATAAATATCTGTATATAAATAAAAAAATTCCTTATTTTCTGAGATATAACAATCGAAAAAGTTGGATAACACATATTCTGCTAAAATATTAATTAATACAGAATTTTAATTTGGTATTGTAAAAATGAAGAATTGAAGTTTGTTTAATAATCCTTCGCAGTGCCTTTCGTGTTTTTATCGGTCAGCAAATCGCAGCGATCAGCAATAGGATTCTTTCCGGAGGAAGAATATCACGAGATCGAATTTCTCATAAACAGGTCGAGACCCACCCCAAACCCTCCTCACCCCCACTGTGTGCATCCGAGCCTTCCGCCCTCTCTGATTAAGCCTTTTCTTCTGCTGCCTTCCAGGAAAAAGGTTCTCAGGGCGTCCGGCGTGTGAACTCGGATGGAGAGGGTTGAAAGAGCCATAGGGGGGATGAAAATTCGGGGGGCGAGAGAGTGTCGAAATCCGCCCTTTCCTTTCGCCAAATTATTTATTCTGCAGTTAAATTTGAAAATTTTTCTTCGTTAATTTTATTCAAAGACTATTTTCCCCGTTTAATTTAAATTCCGAAAGCTTCCTTAAAAAACTCAAGAAATTTTTCCCTTTATTTCATTTAATCGAGTTTTTTTTTGACATGAAGAATTTTTTTAACATTTCCCTAATTTTGCATTCTGCTGAAATTTTCCCCAAGAAAAAAAACCCAAGCGAAAAATTTCCCCAATGTTTGCTTTATGCCGGAAACCGGAAATTACGCTGTTTCGCCATTTTTGTCCGTCCCTTCTGAAAAGGGTTGTTTTACAAACATCTAATTTCTCAAGCAAAATTAATTTTACTAATTAAAAAGGATTGAATTGTGTCCGATATGCGACCGAAGAATTTCCCAAATCGGAGCTTTTCACTTCATTCGTTCAATCATTCGTGAATTATTTCGCTGATTCAGCAGTGCGTCCGAGCACTTTCAACGACAGCTTCCACTGCTGTCCTCCAAATAGTGTCTCTCTCCTGTCATTCGAATACAGATCGTCTTTCTGAGAGGAAATTTCAAGGTCGAAAGCGTCTTTTATGTGTCACTCGGAGAGAAACTCATTTCATTTGAAGGTCTCGCGGATGGGAAATAAAACTCCGACGCTTTCGAAATTGCACCTTTTTGCATTTATACATTCTCGTTTTTATTTTTTAATTTTATAAATTGGTGAGAAAACTGCGGTGGAACCTCAGAGGTCAGTTTGTTGTGATGAAGCGTCGCCGGAAATGGAAAAAAAGTCACCCGAAGATTAATCTGTCACAGTGTATTATTTGTCTCCTTTCTTAATTACTCTTTTGAAATTCGTTGTTTCACAACGGAAGGGTTTGTTGTTGAAACTTCAGAAAGGGTTGCACAAAGTTGGAGGGCATTTTAGCAGTATAGCAACGAGTATTTTTCACTTGTATCTCCTATTTATCTTAACTTGTATCTTCTATCTTAATATTTTTATTGTTTTCTCACCCTTCCGATGCTTCACTTCTGCTTCTTTTGCTCTCTCATCTATTGTTTTCATACATTATCTGTGCACAGTCTCAAGTTTTGACCTTCCGAACTTCCATTCAGAGAGGATATTTTCCGAAGATCCCGAGGGATAATTCGTATCCAGAAATCTTCAACGTTGACATTCTCCTGCAGGCGATGAGAATACATCAAAGTTCACTTTCCAAGCGCGGGAATGAATGAATATGGCCGACGCCACCCCAAACCCTTTAAGGGTCTCTTCGACCCCTTCTACCCCCCCATCGGACACCGCCATTTCGTGTTGGGGTGCAAACATGAAAGCCAAACGCCAATTTCCGGGCTTTTGTTGGAAACAGCTTACATTTGCAGTGTCACGGAAAAAATTTCATTAATGGAGGGGTGGAAAGGGGGAGGCTCGGGGGTAGAAAAAGAAAAATTCAAAGCTCGAAATAAGTTTTTATCATTTGTAATGCCATATTATTCAACGGTTTAATATTTTCTCGAGCGAATGGCTTTTAATGTTATTAAAATTTGACCGTTAAAATATGGCCGTCTTTGTTAGGGGAGAACAATTTGAGGAACAATGAAAGTTTTCCGGTCTGAGGTGCAGCAACCGGCGCTCTTCTCATGGAAATTAAACCCCCGACCGAAGGGTGGAATATTATTTGCCCCTCTGCGGAACAGATGTAAATAAGTCGTTGATCGTTAGCATAAGCCCGCATTCTTCTCACCTCAAATTACAAATGATTACGTGAGGCCAATGTTATTTCTGCTCTCTCTCCATAATTTTTAATTTGATAACAGTCAATTAATTAATCGTTTCGTAGTTATTAATGAGGAAATTGACTCGTAATCGACGAAGTTTTACAGTACGAAATGAGAAAAGGCGTTAATTTTTGATGAAAAATTATAATACTGAGTTATAATTTTCTGTGAAAAATCGAAATGGAATTTTTCTCGAAAGTTGTTTGAATGAATAAAAGGAAAATTTCAGAAGCCATCTCTCTCTCTCTCTCTCTCTCTCCAAAACTAAAATTTAAACTTGGTGATTTTAACCCCAAAATGATTTAAAATTAGGAGAAACATTTGTTGGGGACAATCCTTCGAGTGCAGAAGCAATAGTGTTTGCACCCCACAGTTTAGTGTAAAACTAAGAAAATGCCACCCCCTTTTGAGAAATTCAACTTTGGAAGGCTTTTCAATGTAAAACGGGTTAAAACGACTTGTAAAAGAATTTATTTCGTCGGGAAATGAGAAGTGCGTGAGGAGAGAGAGTGGGAGGGGGAGAGGGGAGGGAGAGGGAGGAAGCGATGTAAAAGCCCTCTTCGCCATCCGCCATTTGCTTAGAAAAGCTTTCACGCGGATGGAAACTTTCCATTGTTCCACATAAGTTGGACGTTTATAAAGTGGATGTTCACAGTGGGGAGTGTTCGATTTGTATTCGATTTACAGACTTTTTTGGTCAGAGTGTATTAACTTTGACTTATGGAGTTCTCTCCCCCGTGTAAACATAAGCAACAAGTTCCCCCACGGTGGTCTCGTAGAAAGAAAACTAAAAAAAAAAACAATAAAAGTCTTAAATTAAAATATTTTCCAGGAAAATGTATATTAAAAATTGTCGGAAACAAATTTATAAAAGTTGAGAAGTGGAAATGTATACTGTAAAGTGCACTCTGCCCTCTTCTATCGAGGCAATAACGTCTGCTTAATATTAGACAAACAACCCCCTACGGACGATGCTCTCAATTCCTTTCAAAATATTTCTTCTAATAACATAAAAGAAGATATAGTAAAGAGAAAGCGGGGGGAGGGAGAGGGGTGACTTCGCAGCCATTAAGGGTTAAAAATCCACAACGGAAGTGCGTCGTCATTTACTTTTAGACTTTCCCGAAGTGAAAGTTTCGATTCTGAAAAACCGTTTTCTTAACTGCGAATATATCTTTTCCTTTGGAAACTTAAAATGTAACCTTTTTCGGTTGCAAGGATTTTTCTCTCTTCTCCTGGAGAGGAAGCAAGAAGGTTTATAAGGAAGGAAGGAAGAACGAGTGAGGGGGAAAGTTTTTTTCAAAAGTTGAAAATTGGAAAACGACATTTTTCTTTTGCCTTCACAAAGGAATTCTCAAAGGTTTTAATTACACAAGAAAAGGTGATGGTGCGTTCAAAAGAGATTGTTGAGAATTTCGGGAGGGAAAATAATTTATCAGAAGAAAAGTGAGAAACGGTGAAAACATATCAGACATTTGCTATTAATTTTTCCGCTACAAATATTTTTATTGAAATTATTGACCCATAATTACTTTTATTTGAATTTAGGTTTAATTTATTGACATAGTCCAGTCATATTAGACAATTCAAGGTCATATTGTTACAATATAATACAAGAAGCTGAAACATTGTGAAATTGTTCAGAGTATAATTATACGTAAAATGTCAGTCCTCAAAAATCCAATATCGGGGGGTCAAAGATCAAAGAAATTAGTTTTTCCCCATTTTCATCAAAACGGTAAGTTTTATCGTAAAATTAGCTCAGACAAAAATTGTAGAGCATTAAATTATCTACAAAAAATGTATAAGTATTTTTTTTCTAGGAGCCACCGTTTCTGAGATATAACGATTCAAAAAGTTGGATGAGTTGTATAAATTGCCCATTTAAATAGTATTGATTTTATAAGGCTTCATAACTTTTTTAAACAGACCAATTTCGTCCAATCTATCTATAGATAAAGAGAAACAATAGGGCTTTAAAATGAGTCATGTTTGACGTTTCTAGCATCAGAACTTTGGAGGCTATGGGAGCTCAAAGTTGTAGGTAAAACTCCATTGTAGCCTTTTTTGCCCATTTTTGAGACCAAATGTGAAAATAGTGTCACCTCAGAATTTCTTTCTAATTTTGCTCGTTGAAAGGGCACATCTTAAGCTTTCGAATGCATTTGGTTTCATTTTTTAGAAATTAACCTGAGTGGGTAAAATTGGCCCGCAAAAGTTGCCATATTAAAAATGGCCACAAATGCGTTATCCAACTTTTTGAATCGTTATATCTCAGAAACGGTTACTCTTAGAAAAAAATTACTCATACATTTTTTGTAGATAATTTTATTCTCTACAATTTTTGTCTAAACAATTTTTACGATAAAACTTACCGTTTTGCTGAAAATGGCGAAAAACTAAATCTCGAATTTTTGAGAACTTTTGATATCTTGTATATAATTATACTCTGAACAATTTGACCAAGTTTCAGGAATTTATGTAACTTCACCCCTCATTTTTGAACTAATTTGACCGGATTAACAGTTTATTTAACAAATTTTCTTTGAATTTCAATGAGAGAGAGAAATCAAAAAGGGAAAAGTTACCACTGATCATTTACAGTACATTTTCATTTTTCCGTTGAGAATTTATTCATTTTTCGCTTAAGGGCCCTCTCAACGGCTGTGTGAAATTCAAAAAAATTTACATCGAAAATCCACAAGTGTTTGGAGAAGAGGTTAAACAGTCAAGGGTTGAGAGGTGTTGCGTTTCGCAGTTTACCCCATCCCCTCACCCGAGATTCTCCTTCTGCTTTCGAGAATTTCTCTTAATGAATGAGCAATGGAGTCAGTTAGGGGAGCAAACAACTTTGGAAAGGGTCAAATATAAGTGACAAATCTCTTTTAGCCACAATAAAAAAAGAAGTGGGCCCCTAATTCTAATCTTGTGAAACACTTTTCGGGGAGAAACTCTCGATTATGGGGTGTCCGGAAATTAGAAAAGAGTTTAAAAAGTAGAATTAGCCAACAGGAAATGAACTTTTCGCGCAGCAGACAGCAACAGTCATCTTTTCTAAAGACTGCGTGTATGTCACAAGATAAATGAATGGTCCGAATAACGGATGGTTTTTAAAGCAACCCCCTCACGGGCAGGGTTTTCCCTCGTCATCGCCTCCGCTCCCCGCCCCGTCCACGTCATTCACCTTCTCGTTTGTTCATCCTATTCCCTCTCACAAATTTTTATTATCAGTTTTTACAAAAACATAAATTTTCAAGTATTCCCACAGGAATGAGTAACATTTTTTTATTAAACGGATGAGAGAGGACTTTTTCGTATTAGGCCAACTTCCGGGGGTTGTTTTGATCCCTTTTTTTACTTACCCTTAATTAAAGTAATTTATTACTTTTTTAATTAACCCCTTTTTCATCTGCACTTTGAAAATCACCCTTTCCGGGGGATGAATAACCAATGAACTGGAAAAAATTCTCCTTTTGACATAAAACGAAGACTGAGAGGACAAACAAAGCGTTTGATGGGGGTTGACCCAGTCAAAGTTCAATAGAATAAATCCAGGCGAAAATCCAATCGGGAAAGGTTTCAACTTTCTTTGGTTTGTATTAAATTGCCGCCAAGGGGGAGCACATCTTGATATTGTGTATTTTTTTTCCAGGAACTGAGCTCGGGTTATTATGAGTCACAACGTGGACAGGAGCGACTTGAAAGTACAATGATAAACCCGGGAAATGACTCATGGTACAATGAAACGGATGTAAACATAAGCGAAAGCTCCACTGTCGTTTTCAAAAAAGCCGAGCAAAAGCACTACGCCAATTACAGCGACGACAGTGACGGAATCGGGACCAGCGATAATTGGTGGGCGGTCCTCGCCCTCATTTTGGTCATCGGAACCGCCGCCGGTAACATCCTGGTCTGTCTGGCCATCACCTGGGAGAGGAGACTCCAGAATGTCACCAATTATTTCCTCATGTCGCTCGCCATCACGGATTTAATGGTCGCAGTGTTGGTCATGCCTCTGGGGATTTTAACTCTAATTAAAGGTAAGTGTGAGAACGGCTTTGTATAGTGGAGCATCCCTCATTAGGGGATGACGGGGAAAGAGAGAAAGAATGACCACAGAGGGAGAAGACAAGAGAAGAAAAAGCGCTGAAAGAAGATAAAACGGCCTTTATCTAATTTATTCTCGGCTCCGTCAAGGAGATAACATCGGATTGAAAAACAATATGAGCTTCAGCGAAACAGCAATCAACAGCTGACAGGACGACAATTAGGATTCTACTCACATCCTACTCACAAATGGAAGAAATCTTTCTCAAGTTAGGACCGTCCTAAGGAAACATTTTTCAAACGCAAATCTATAAAAAAGAAACATTAAAAACTGTTTAATTCAAATGAAGATATAAACATAACCCGAAACCGGAAATTGAAATTCGAAAGCGGAAACGGACTTGTAAAATGTCGGTTGTTCATATGAAACTCTTTCGGGAGAAATGTTTTTCTTCAAATTGGAATAAAATGGATTTCCAGTGAAATAAGGAAACCTGTTGACCCGATTTTGTGGGTGAAATCTTTTTCTCGGGAAAAGGAAAAGGAGGGAAAATATTTTCACGATTTATTTATTACGGAGTGGTGTACGGACGTAATTTCTAATCCTCTTTTGTCTTCGTTACTTCTGCTTCCTCTGAGGGGAGGAGGACTTCGGTAGAAAGCAACCGGAAAATTGAATTCTCCTCTTACTCTATTGGCTCCACTTGTCATTTTTGTTTTTCCTCAGATGGGACATTTTTCGGAAGGTTTAAGTCATAAAAACGAGTTAAGGGAAATCATAGCAAAAGGGTGGAGGGGGTTGGAAAAAGATTGGGGAGATTTGATGGAGGTCATTGATTTTCGTTCTCCGAATTTGGAAGACATTCGGGAACTGCAATTTTAGTCCAAATGAGGGGTGAAGTTACATAAATTTCGAAGAAGCTGAAACTTGGTTGAATTGTTCAGAGTATAATTCTAGATAAAATGTCAAAAGTCATCAAAAATCCAATGTCGGGGGTCAAAGGTCAAAAAAATTAGTCTTTCACCAGCTTCAGTCAAACGGAAGTTTTATTAGCTCCAACAAAATTTGTAGAGGGTAAAATTATATAGAATGATAATTTATTTATATATTTGTATTTATTTATATATTTATATTAGCTATTTATTTATTTATTTAGCCGTTTAGATCCCTCGTTATTTATTGTATTTTTTTACTGTATTTGTTTATTTTATGTTATGTTTTATTTACACACTTTGTAATTTTGTTAAACATTGCAATTTTGTATGTAAATTTTCTGACTGTAATTTAAATTTTTTTTGTAAACTCCGAAAGGGGTACAAAACAAACAATATATACAAAGGTAATTATATCTTTGATGGCCATTTTAAACGTGGTAACTTTGGAGGGTCAATTTATACAACTCATTCAACTTTTTAAATCGTTATATCTCAGAAACAGTGACTATTGGGAAGAAAAGTATTAATATATTTTTGTAGATAATTTTACGATCTACAATTTTAGTCTAACCTAATTTCACGAGATAACTCACCGTTTTTCTGAAAATGGGAAAAAACTAATTTTTTTGAGCTTTGGATTATAATGACTTTACGCTAATAATTGAAACGGACGAAATTAATTATACAAATTTTAAATTTAGGCTGTTGCCTTTATTCACTAAAATTATTTACATAAAATTTAAAGCTCTCTTTCAAACATTATTAAACCATTTATTTGACTATTATTATTGTTATTTGTTTAATGGCGCTCATATTAACGATACAAATTATTCCTTTTTTTGTTAAAATTAAATTTCAAGTTTTTTTCCTTCTGAATTCGCATACAGTTCGATCCGAATACTATATTTGTATTTTTAATCCATTACTTTCATTTAATCTTTTATCATTTTTATCCGATTTCGTATAAAAGTTTAATTTTCCCTTTTGCTTCTATTTATGTACTTTTTCTCCGTTTAATGAGGTATTTTTAGTTTTTATGTTGTAAATGCTCGCTGAAAGCTCTTTTATTCAGAATTCATAACGTTACGTCTAATGGATTCGGCATTGCGATGATTGCTGTCGTCTGCTTCTCAATATGCTGACACTTGACTCTGCTCCACTTAATCCCAAGGTCAGGATGTCAAATCGAAATAATGTGCGGTCACGATTTACTCCTCAAACGCTTCTCCGATTTTCCGGACTCTGAAAAACAACTCAAAAGAGCGGTCTTAACTTCTCCTATTAAGAAGATATGTTAATTAAAAATATTTAAAGTTTCTGCGTTATTGAAAATTGAAAAGCCTTTCGGTTTTTTTCTGAAAGAAGAATTTCATAAAATGTTTTTCATCCCCCTCCTGAAGAAAGTGGGGAGGAAAGGAAAGGAGTGCCGATAAGAAAGATGGAGGAAAAAATTAAAAATAGTTCTGGTTTCGATTTGCTTTCTTTTCGAAAATAAACATAAGGAGGCTTTGTATTTGACTGAGAGGGTACAAATATTTGCTTCCCCTAATTTCCCTATATTTTTCTTGTTTTTATGGACAAGGGGTGGTTCTCTTTTTCTCAGTGCTGATTTAAGCCCTTAGCAATATTCACTCTGAAACTGCTTACTTTTGAGTGCAATTATTATTTTTATATTCGTAATTTATTTTTGACATTATTTATTTATTTCCTCTTCTTTTCTGTTGTTTCCTTTCTTTCCTCTTCTTCCAGTATTCTCTCATCTTCTTTTCTTTTTTCGGTCCATTTCGTTCCTGTTTTCATTTCGACTTTTTCCTGGAAACCGGCGCTTTCTATTTTCTTCTTGAGGGTGTCTCGTCTTTGTATATCTTCTGTTGTGACCTCTGCTTCTCTCAGGTCGCTCTCAGTTTTCCTGAACCACGACAGCTTTGTCTTTCTACTGAGGAAGTCTTTGAATATCTGTTATTTATTATACAGAAATTTAATTTTAAATAAATATATTTAAATTTTAATATGACTTCAGTATTTTTAATTATAATTCTACTAAATTATTTATTTTGTGTTTTTGTCTAATCTTATTTCGTATATTTATTTATTTATTTTGTGTTTTGTCTAATCTGTTTACCCATTGTTTTATTTATTTATTTTTCTTCACTTTATTTAATTCTTATCCAGTAGATAGACCTCTCCCCTAATTCGGAAGCGGTTGTGTGAAGAATGTTAAGATTGTAATGTCATAAATTGTATTGTAATGATATGGCAAGAATGTAATTGTTATAGTTGTGTTGATTATAAAAGCTATGTATATTATGAATTACGGGCGATATGGGGAGAAATATAATTAATTATTACGTTAATTATATTTAAATTTAACAATAACGCGTCGGGTTAAACAATCATTGATGCAAAACTTGGCCAGACATCGCCTCGAAGTGGAAGCGGAAGGACAGAAAGGGTTACATGACATGAGATCTCTAATAACAATGGTCATGAGAAAAGAAAGTAAATGTTGACAATGCTCCTGACGTGGTGAGATGAAGGGGATCCAATTTGAGCACAAAGAAAGTCACTTTCCAAAAGGGACACATGACAAATAATTTGGCCGGGATTTTCACCAAAGAAAACGTTAATTTTCAATTTGTCCCGGGAATTTCATAAACGTGGTCTCCACTACGCCGAGACCGAACTGTTGCTCACATTGAAGTTTCAATCCTGCCTGCATCGCGGTTTTCGAAAACACTTTTCACAGGAAAACCATTTCATCCCCTGCTACCCAATTTCAAAGAATGATTTACCCAATTACGGTTTTACTAAAGCGGGGAAAGTGAGTTTTTGCTGATGAGCTCTCTCTCACCAAGAAAGGCGACAAAGGCTGAGTGTAAAAGTTAAAAGATGGGGCGGGTGCAACTCTTTCATGGTTCCCCGCCCGATGTCCTCGTCCAAGCAACTCCTCCTCGAAACACTTGACAAGCACATCTTTTATTTGAACGTTGAAATATTCATCCGGGTCTTTCAAATAAGAAGGAGAAGAAGAAGGGAGAGAGAGAAAAAGTTTAAAAGAAAAGTACGATAAAAGCTCTCGGGGAGAGAGCTTTTCATCTCGGCATCGATCGCTTTTTAATTGAAGAGGTCGAACTCAATTAGGGCACCAGAGGAGATCGCATTTCCATATGTCGGCGAGAATTATGAAAGGTTTCGGGGAAATTCCACCGCCTTGTAGGCTCCCCTTAAGTGCAACCCTCATCGCTGATATGTGCCTCCCTCCGAGGCCTTTCCTTTTACTTATTCACCCCGCGTCTCCCAAAAAAGATAACAGAAAGATTTCTCAAGTGCTGTCGGCCTAATAATCGAATTTTCTTTATTTTTCTTTCCCCCATTTTCCCTTCATCCCCTGTTGAGTTTTTACAGCTTTTTCGGGTCCGGGGGATGATTGAATGAATGAAAGGGTCACCCCGCATAAAATATTTTTTCTCCTCTATTTTTAATTATATAACCATCACTTCCGATCGTTATCAGACATTTTCCCAGACTTTTAATTTTCAAAAATAAATTTACTTATCGGTGCACGCGAACTTTTTGCTTGTTTTTCACTTGTAATTTTTTCAGATGGTTTTTTCTCAGCTTTTTTGATAACGACTCGCGATTCGATAGCGAAATAAACTTAATGTAAAAACGTTGTAGCTCAAATAAGAAGTTATTACAGTAATGCAGAGTGGACAGTAATCAGTAACGTCCACTCGGAGTTAATGAGGATTTTATTAACCCGATTTATTGCTTTTAAAGGTGGAAGCCACTTACAGGAACAGTCCCCGACGTAAAATAAACGAATAAAACACGGTTCATTAATTAAATTTTAATTAATAAAATTAACGTCGCCTCTATGGGTCGTACCACTGCTTAACCCATAGGTGGGGAACCTCCTCCTCTCCAGGAGGTTCCTGTGCAACTTTGTGAACCTGGGGAGGGTTGCATTTTAGTGTATGTTTTATTTTTTCTGTATAGTTGGATAAATTATAATAGATAGAGGTTACTTTGTTGGGTCAGTCAGGTTGTGCGGCCCCTCATGCTTCTACTTGATTCAGGTGCGGTCTCTAATTGTAAAAAGGTTCCCCACCTCTGGCTTAACCCGTTGAGTTCAAGCTATGTGTTATCTCATAGTAGAATTTTTGATACAGTAAATTTATACAGAAATTTTTGAGCAGGAATTTTATTCAATGACGTCATGCACGAATTATCTGGTAGTGTTTTTTTTATTAGAATTAAAATATTGTATGGGTAACTTAATATAAAATTATATTTTGTGTATAATTATATGCAGTGATGGCCAACCTTTCATAATGTTCGGGAAAAAAGTTGAGTTTGGTGTAATTTCGCGGGCCAAAACGTATGCCAAAATTAAATATGGATTTTTAAAATAAGTTTTTACTCTCTTTTCATTTTCCGCTTTTCTCCTTTTCGCTTTTTCTCTTTTTCTCCTTTTCTCTTTTCTCTCATTTTCTCTTTCTTCTCATTTTCCCTTTTTATCTTTTTCTTATTTTCTTCTTTTCTCTACGTTCCTGTTCTCACGGCTATTGCCTTTGCCTCTTTTTTCCGTCTTTACCCTTTTTACATTTTTATGCAAGCAGTCCTTTTGAGTTATATCACCGAATGGATTCGAAAGCGTAAGCGTAAATTTAAATTTTTGCCGAATGTTAAGAAAGAATTTAAAATTGAAGTTATTCTAATATTAGCGTACAGTCATAACCCTTTATTTAAAAATGAAAATGGACTAAAATCACCAAATACGTATGTAAATATAGGAATAAAAGACTGGGCCACATGCAACACCTTCACGGCCCGTAGGTTGGCCATCACTGATTATATATACTGTTCAAAATAAAACCTCGGGAGCCACAGAGCAACCCGCTCTATCATAAATTCGTCAGACTCTCTATGGGTTAAAACAATCTAACCGGGAGCGACCACGACAGGGTCAAAACCAACCCAAAGGAAAGTCAGAGATTTCGCTTTTAAGGGAAGAAACCCGGGAAGGCAGAAAGGAAAATGGATGCGGAGGGACTGCAAATCTCAAAAGACTTATTTTAGGAAAGGGATTTCCCGAATTTAAAATTGCCGAATCGATCTCTATTTTAGATACCTAAAAAATTTTTATTGTCTTTGTTCGGATATTGAAAAACGAAATTTGAAGTGGAGACGACCTCTGCTGGAACGAATATAAAACTTCCCCTCTCGAAGGCACCGTCAGCAACTGAATGACTAAATTTCAATTTAGAATCTTGAGAAAACGGAATGATTCTTTAAGCGAACCGATGGAAGACCCGCAGCAAATAAACGAAAAAAGAAAGCCAAGAAATGGAAAACCAGGAAATAATGAACTCGTCCTGCTCTAATAGCCTCCGCAGGAACCGGGATCGGATTCCCTTTAAAAGAGCATCAGAGAAGGCAGTGAATTGCAATAAAAAACCGATTCAAACGCGGCATATTATTGTGTATGAAAAGTGTATGAAAGCTGTAGAGTCGATTTGGGTAAAAGAAATGCGAGAGAAAGTTTGAGTAATTTTCCCACTGAACGCGGATTGATTCGGCGTATTTTGCAGGGGGTCGAAGGGGAGGAAGGAAGGAGGGAAGGGGATGAAGGAAATCCTCAAAGGAAAATTGTTTTCTCTGAATATAAATTATGTTGAAGGAATTAAACTTTTCATTGCAAAGCTCCTTTAAAGTATTATTTATGTGGTAACTATTTGCTTTTCCTTACAAAAAAATCTCCTCCTGCTGGTATTTTATTTTTCGACTCTTAAACATTCTGCAGCTTCATGTTTCACCCGTATTGAGACTTCCCTTAGTCGCCATTTTGTCTACTCAAACCTTTTCGGTGTTTCGCACATTCTAAAGAGGGAACAAAGATGTTTTTTCGAACACATGGAAAGCAATAAGGAAAAACATTTTTAGACAAAACCACCCTATGAGTGAAATTCACTTAAAAAGTATATCGTGGAGGGAAGGGGAGGGGGTTGAGGCATAAAACTTCTCGTTTTGAAATCTCCTTATAACTTTTCATTCTTTCTTGTCTAATTAGTAACTTAATTAATTAAGCATGGTTAAAGACATTTTTCAAGGCTTTGATACAAATGAAAACTTTATGCCCGCTCGAGTTTTTCTCAAAAAAGAACAATCGAAGTAATGGCGGAGGAAAAATGAAAAGCAAACAGAAAAGTACTCGGTGTTGGCGCCTCTTAAGTGCGTTCGTCCGGTCGAACGCATTTTCGAACGCATTGCCGAAGGGGTTGATTCGCTCGTCGATGGCCTTTGAGTAGGAAAGCCCTCGTGGATGGGAAAAGGTCGGTCTAAGGGATGTTCGTGCTGAACATCGGGGGCAGAAGTGTTTTAATAACAAAGTGAAGAGTCATCCCCCAGGAATTCCGGGGTTTTCCCGGGAATGGTGGCTCCGGGGGAGTCCCTCCAATTGCACGAGGGGAAAGCGGAAAACCTCAGCGCGGTTGCGCCACTGACTACTTCAAGTAATGGCTTCGGGGGACAGAGGGATTGTTTGAATTTCAATCTGCAGCAAATGAGTCTCGCAACCCCCGATTTGGTGTTTAAGGTTTTAATTAGAGATTAATTCAGATTTGTTTCAAGACTCAATGCAAATTTGAGTTGTTTCAATTTATATTTAAAGCTCCTCTTACCTCTTTCGTTCTTTTTCCACTCGCTTTTCCTTCTTTCGCCATCCACTCTTTCAGAGTGATGAATCCCCGGCTAATAGGCTTTTCCACAACCACCACCCCTTAAAATTCACATCGCCTAACTCTTTATATTTCATTGTCTTTTAATTTTTTTCATTCAAATAAATAAAAGAAAAAGATTAGAACGAACTCAATCAAATCGAAATCAGATAAAAACCGGAACTGATTACTTCGAAAGAGTTTCAACACTGAGGTTTTCCACCCCGACTTAACATCTCACCAAATGTCGCGGACTATTTGTAAAAAAAAATACGAATTTTCAACCCCCGCCCCGATCCTTTTAATTTTTTTTCTCGAATTAAAATTATTGAATTGGATTATCTCGAGAGTAAACAATGGTGGAAATGGCGCAGGCAGAAACCGTCGTCGGACGCAACCTTCGGAAAAAGTTTCCCCTCTGTAAATTCATTGAAAGCTTCCGAGATAAGAGGAGGGGATGGGGAGGGGGAGGGGGAGGAGTCAAAGAAAAACTTTCGCGATCGGAAATTCTCATTTTAAATTGACTTTTAATTAGTTTTCTTAACAAATTTTTTTCTGTGTTTTTGATCGAGTCTGTTGAACTTGAATTCCTGTGAGGAAAGGGGTATTGATAATTTTCACAGATTTTTTAGCAATTACAAATTCACTTGATGGGGAGGTTTTTCTGTCTGAAAGCGGTATTCAAGAGCAATTAAGGGAATGAGAGGGCTTAAATTTGAAATGAATTAACCCTTTGCGGTCGTATAAAATTTGAGTATGGGTATCAGTTGGTCGGAATTAATTACTTTGGAAAGAGCAGGGATACATATACATAATATTCACTAATATTTAGTCATATTTTAACAACAGAGAATCTATAATTACTCATAAATACAATTTAGAAAATACTCTTTCGTTGCACAACTTTTGTTTAGATTAAACTTTGTTATCTCCAATTGTATTAGTTGATGAAAAGGTTTATTAGGCATTAAACTAATATAGGAATGCATAAAGTATAAGGTTTGTATATATTCGTATAGTTCCTTGCTGTGGTGGCTGGCAGTAGATATACTACCACAAAGGGTTAAACTGATATAGGAATGAATACAGTATAAGACATACAGTATGCTACAGTAACTAATTCACCGTATTAGTTCGTGAATAGGTTCGTCAGACATTGAGGTTCCTTTAAAAAAAGTATAAACTGATACAGGAATGCATACAGTATAAGATTGTTGTAGTTCCTTGCGAGTTCCTTGAGAAACGTATTAGTTCGTGAATAAGTTCTTTAGGCATTGAGGTTCCCTCAGGAAAAGTATAAACTGATACAGGAATGCATACAGTATAAGATTGTTATAGTTCCTTGCGAGTTCCTTGAGAAACATATTAGTTCGTGAATAAGTTCTTTAGGCATTGAAGTCCCCTTAAGAAATGGAAAAACTTATATAGGAATGCATACAGTATAAGACATACAGTATGCTACAGTAAGTAATTCATCGTATTAGTTCGTGAATATGTTCTTCATGCATTGAGGTTCCCTTAGGAAAAGTTTAAACTGATATGGGAATGCATACAGTATAAGATTCGTATATATTCGTATAGTTCATTGCTGTGGTGGCTGAGAGCAGAAATACAACCGCAAAGGGTTAATTGACATTTGTAATAAAAAATATATATTTAAATTATTACCTTTTATAATAATATATAAATATGTAAACATTTTCCCATCCTGCAATTGACATTTATAGGTAAAGTACAGTTTAAGTTCTTCAGTGTCCAAAAAAGCACAGCAGACAAATCCATTTTTATCGAAAATAAGGGAAGAAGAAAAGGGTAATAATACTTAATCTACTTCTGCTTCTTCATACTCAGCTCGAATAAAATTTGATTTATTATTTAACCTCAGTCCCGAAAATGATACGGGGTACTTTAACCCTTTTAAGTTTTGTCTCAGACTTTCCGCTTTGACATACATTGTTTTTATGCTTTGTTTACTCGAGAATTTCATTCCCAACTCCGCTTCAGTTAAATCACTTGTTCGAATGCTGTTTCTGTGGAGATTTATCCATATACTTTTCCTTTTCTTATCTTTTCTATATATTGTTAATCTTTAAAAAAGAATTTAGAGATATTCCCTTCTTCGTTAACATTCGCGACGTTCTTATGTCATTTAATCACTCCGTAATCCATTCTGAATCATTCCCAGTTTCTTTACGCTTTTCCGGGATGTTGTTCCCCTTACACGCCCCGGGCAAATCAACGCCTATTCTCCCTTTGCGGTTATTTTATCTCTCGATAACAAAACTTTAATTCCCTGAACGTCGTTTTCAACCGGGATTTTGGGGAAACTCCCGACAATTCAACTGTACTTAAAGAAACTCTTTCATTCGGAGTCATTTAAAAGGTTTTTTCATTACAACCTTTTGAAAGAAAAGAATTTGAGGATTCGCATATTGAAAATAAGAGGATTATGAGAATGCATTCTCAAAGATTAAATCCGTTTAGGTGCATCAGAATTATGAGAACCTTCCGGAAAAGGTTAAGGAAAAGGTTACACCGGAAAAGCGCAGAGAAGAAATATCCGATTGTCCAATATTTTATCCCATAATGAGTCACTTTAAATTCCGAAGCGTTTCTTCAAAGGTCAAAAGGTCATCTCCCAAACCGGTGAAAATTATCCCGGTCGGCTCCTGAGGCCACGAGCTTCTCAGAGAGGGCAGTGGCGCAACCGAAGACTCCCCATTAATTGGGAGAACTCCGGAAATTAAAATTTTTGTCGAAAAAAACTTTCTGTTAATCCGAGGCTCAAGAATGCATTAAAAAAATCCCTTAATCTTAGGGAATTGGGGGAGTAAAACCGGCTTTTAATTTCTTGTTTTTGTGCTTTCTTTTCCTGTCGCCCCCGGGAGCAACGGAATAATATAAAGTGTGAATGCAGTGGGAAATAATTAATTTAGAAGAGATAATTATTTTCGGGATTTCGGATATGGGAATTGTCTCAGCAATGAGCGCTTTATATTATTTTCAAATTTTCATTTCTTTCGGGGAATTATTTAACAAAAAGATGGATCGATTCCAAACAGTGTCGTTATCCCCTCTTTCCCCCTTCGGTCAGCAATTTTAAAACGAATCAGTGCAAACAACATAAAAAATAATTATAAAACATTTAACTCTGTTGATTTATTTTTAAAAAAAAATGTTTATACAGAATGTGGGGAGATAAACAAAAGGAAAGGAGAAGAAAACATGGGCGTTCTGTGGCGCGCAATACAAACCGGAAGTAGCCATTAAATTCGGTTTTATAGATTCAAGTTCGGTTGCTTTATCGGCCATTCTCATACTCCTCAAAAAGTGCAGAAGATTTCTTCTGGTGTTTGGAAAAGTTTGTACTTGAAAACTCGAAACTAAAATTCATTGTGTGGTGTTTCGTTAATGTTCCTGTGCGAATTGCACTAATTCCTAAGAAGCTGAAACTTGGTCAAATTGTTCAGACTAAATTATAAGGAATTGTCAAAATATAATTATAAATGAAATGTCAAAAGTACTCAAAAATCCAATGTCGGGGGTTAAAGGTCAATAAAATTAGTTTTTCGCCATTTTCAGCCAAACGGTCAGTTCTATCGTAAAATTAGCTCAGACAAAAATTGTAGAGAATAAAATTATCTACAAAAAAGGTATTTATACTTTTCTTCCTAAAAGCCACCGTTTCTGAGATATAACGATTCAAAAAGTTGGAGGACATTTTTGACAAGGTAACATTGGCGGGCCAAACATTTATAATATATAATTATACTCTGAAGAATTTGACAAAGTTTCAGCTTCTTTGGAATTTATGTAACTTTGAATATCTATTAATTTGACTGGACGTTGTTGAAAAATTTGAAAAACTATTTGTGGGATGTCAGTCCTTTTTCTTCGTCTCTCCATTGTAACGGAAGAGAAAGCAGTGAAAGGGAAAATATTCAGACTTAAGTATATGCATTAATTACGGGGAAAGTGTTTATTTTAGTAAAATCGGGCTTAGCCTCCACTCGAAGGCTTCCAGTCTTTTATTTAGAATTTAATTATTATTGCGTGGCTTCCTGTTCTGAATCCACGTATACAAAAATATAAAAGGGTTCAGTGGAAGTTTTCTTGGCTTTGCTGACTGCTTTTGAATTGGAATCCCATCCGCAGTTACCGCTCTCAGCTCAGATAATCCCATATTATTTGATCAGTTATATATGTTTATTTTTCCTAATGAGCGCAACGTTCCTTGAAAGCAGTCATACAGTTACTGTCGCTGATTTTCCGCTCTTTTCCTGCTTAATTCCAACGAAATGACGTGACATATTACGCTATTGGACTTTGGTTAACCTGACTGTCGTTCACCTCAGCACAATTCCAATGAAACCGACAGCGGGGAGATAAATAAAAAAAGTTTTCCAGTGTCTGCTCTGTCTTATTTGAGTCCCGATGCCCATACTGTAAGGTTGGAAAACCAAAAACCCGGCAAACTTTTATAAATTACAAGATTGAAACGATAAATCCTTCACTTCGCTCCCTCCGGTCGAACCTCCCTTCTCGTTTTCAGCCCCAAACCCCCAAACCAACAGCTGAATGATATTTTTTCCCCTTAACATTTTTAAATAAATTCATTTCTCAGGAGATTAGTGTTAACACTCTTTTGTGCAGGAAACTAGTGTTTTAAAGCATTTTCTGCATAGATATTTAGTGTTAATCTCTTTTGTGCATAGGAAATTAGTGTTTTAAAGCATTTTGTGCATAGATATTTAGTGTTATTATCTTCTGTGCATAGAAATTTAGTGTTTTAATACCTTTCGTTCACAGAAAATTAGCGTTAATACCTTTCGTTCACAGTAATTAGTGTTAACATCTTTTGTGCATAGCAAATTAATGTTAACACCTTTGGTGCACAGGAAACTAGTGTTTGAACCATTTTGTGCCTAGATATTTAGTGTTAATATCTTTTGTGCATAGGAAATTAGTGTTTTAACACCTTTGGTGCATAGATTTTTAGTGTTCTAACACCTTTCGTTCACAGAAAATTAGTGTTAACATCTTTTGTTCATAGGAAATTAGTGTTAACATCTTTTATTCATAGAAATTTAGTATTTTAACACCTTTCGTTCAGATAAAATTAGTGTTAACATCTTTTGTGCATACCAAATTAGTGTTTTAACACCTTGCAGTGCACAGAAAATTAGTGTGTTTTTTGCATAGAAAATTAATGTTAACACCTTATATGCATAGAAATTTAATGTTAACACCTTTTTCGCATATAAAATTAGGGTTTTAACACTTTCTGTGCATAGCAAATTAATGTTAACACCTTTTGTTCATAGCTAACTACCGTTCTAACGCCTTTTGTGCATAGCCAATGGCAATGTGTGATAATTATAACCGAGCATGATTGTCATTAGTGTCAGCAGCGACTGCCCTAAGGCGCCTTTTAAAGATTCAACGACCTGACTAGTTTTTTAATTTCCCTCTATGCTTAACGGGTATTTAATTTGGTAAATGAGCCCAAATTGAATTTAACCGATTTGTGAAGCGATCCTGAAAATAAATTGAAAATTAAAATTCGTTAAACTCTGAAAAGTAATACATTTATGTAAAGCACTTAACAATTTTCTTGAATTTAACGTAATTTTGAATATAAAAAAATGATAAGCTTTTCTGAGTCAATACAGTTAAAAGTGTTACTCCTTTTTTTTTTTATTCTGGAAAGAGTCGACATATTTCCGGGAGGCAAAAACACGAATTTCGGAAAGAAAAGGAACAGAGAAAAGAGTTTGAGATAAGAAGGAAAGGTGAAATTTCCAAATAAAGCCCGGAGGGAAGTGAGAATGAAAAATGTAAAACAAGACGGATAACCCTCGAAACTTCCCCGATATTTCTTTTCTTTGAAACCGCCATTTCACGCGTCTCATCTATCTCCACCCCATAAATCTCACTGAATTTTTCTCGGGGAAAAATACCCATTGCTGAGAAGAGCTCTTCCGAGGGGGGAAACTCGCTCGGATTAAATAATTAAAACATTTTATTTCGCGATAATCCGGAGATCCCACGAGATGAAACTCGTATGAATCACAACATCGTCGCTGCCGGACTTCGGGGGCGGTTGGGGGATGAGGGTGGGTGATGAGAGGGAGGCGTTGGGGGTGAAAAGGAAGGGGCGAGAGGGAGGGCGGCTGAATTTACTTAAAAGCTTAAAAACCTTTTACAAGGACCCTATTTAAGCAAAATAGATTGAAAGCCTACAATTTCGAAATAAATTTTAATTAATGCAGGCAAAGTTTCCGGAGGCTTTTTGACAAGTGTGTGGCTAATAAAGACTTTTGCCACTTTCCCCCTCCCTCTGTTTCGGACTGACCGGAAGTGAATCATTTCATTAAATCAAAGTGTTGTAGGATTTCTTAACTCTCTTTTGATTTGAGCTCAAATGTTTGGGAATTATCCGGTAATGATTGTAAAATTCTCCCTGAGGGCTCGCGTTAACTAAGTTCAAAGCAAACAATCAAATTTAAATCGATTCGGGGGTGGAAATGGGGTTACTCGTGGCTAAATATCGAAATCCATTGTCATTTCGCTTTGCAAAAATAGCCGATTCAAACGGGAACGTAATGGCGACCCGAGGAAAAACTTGAAATAATAAAAAAATAGGAGAGGAAAATTCCAAAAGCAATAAAAAGACTTTTGAAAGGAGTTGATCATTTCCCCCCTCCCTCTGCCCTTCCATTGATTTGCACTCGGCTCCCAACAATGGATCTCTGATTTAAGCAAAAGCGGCACTGTCCGCCCGCAAACATCGCTCCCCGGGCGGAAGCTCACCTGGACGTCAGCATCGTCTCCTGGTTCCCGTCTGAATGAACACAGATGTGGGGGAGGGGTTAATTTCATTGAAATCTCATTTTTATGTGGAACCGAGTGTGAAAAAGTGCCGCCGCTGGAAATGGGCTTTTCTACATCGAAATATCTCGCATTTGCGGGAAACTGTTTGAATTACTTTATCCCAGAGAAAATATTCGAGACAACAAAGAATAAAAAAAAACACCGCTGAATTTCTTCAGATTTCGTTAACCGTTTCGGTTTTCCCTTTCGGAGGAAGAAACTGAGCCACCGACAAAGGGTTTGAAGAAAAGAAGAAACGACAGTCAGTGAAAAACGACGTAAAGAAGAGAAAATGGCTTTTGCAACGGCGCTAATGAACAAAAATTATCCGAGAAAATGAGCATTGCTGAGATGAAAAGGTGTATTTGAAGAGATTCAAATGAGGAAGACAGAAAGTAATTGAATTGAGAGATTCGAGGGTGAATTAATACTGAGTTCAGGTTCTGTCTCCTGCATTGCTTATTTAAAGCTGCTGAAAAATCAGGTATTGAAATGTTATTCTCTCGATCAGCGGGAATTTCCTCGATTGTGTTTGGAAAATAATCCAAAATCTGAAAAATTCATGAAAACAATTAAGAGATTTGGTCAGCGACGGAGTATCGAAGCGTTCACCTCAATTGAAGCAGAAAGTGAGGGAAATTCAGCAGCGTCCGCATTAGAAAACCAAAATATGCACAACAATAAAAAAAAATTGAAAAACTCGAAATATTAATCCGTGGAATTTTCCGAGAAGAACCAAATGAATTTTTTAAAGACAAGAGACAGACATGCAAACTCGGGGGGAGTCGGGCGAAGGCTTCCAGTTCAAATATTTTCCAACAGAAATAATTTATTAATATTTAAATAATTCCTCAGTCTATTTAATCCTTAGTTTCAGCCTTTTGAAAAAGCCCTAAAGGCTCGAGAAAAGGATCAAAAAATATTATATATTTAAAAAAAGACCGCTGCGAATGAAGAATTCTCTTAAGGCTCTTTTGGTTTGGGCGAACCATTGCTTCATCCGCTTTCCAGAGGGATGGAGGGGGTGAAATATAAAAATGCTCACCACTTCCTGCTTTCCCGTGCCTTCAAACGCCGCCTCCTTTGACGGGTGTGAAAATGTGTGCGGAACCGGAAGTGCGAGCAATGGGGATGAATGAGGGAAAGGCCGCCATTATGTCGCCGACTGGACGCCTTTGGCACTTCACTAATTACCCGACCGTTGAATTAATTAGATGTCACCATTCTAAAATTTGCTTTTTAGCCAAAGGTATGGAAATGACCATAGCGGGAATTTTCTTTTGTGATTATTTCCAGCGGAATTTTCTTTCGTTATTCATTAGTTCGACATTTTAATTATTCGATCCCATCGGATATACAATAGTCGTTTGGATGACAATGATCGAAGAATTTCATCGAACGGAATGCACTGCTGAATGCCATCAGTTGCAGACAATGAAAGTGCTGACCGGAGTAGAACAGTTTTGCCAACCTCCCGTCTCGAAATTTCCCCCAGAGGAGCAAAAACGACATTTTTAACAATTCTCCATCATTTAAATGGATTCGTCGTCAATCACTGTTACAGTCTGATGCCAACTTATCCGGGAGAGCAGAAGACAGGTCTTCTGAGCGCGACAGGGCGAACAGATGAACAAAAACTCAAGTGAATTATGGAGAGAAACTGCAAAAAAGTGTTTTCTATGGTCGGGGGTTGAGTTGCAGATTGGTTGACGAACTGGAGGAGAAGGGGATGAATTTTCCCCTTTAACAGACGATGAGTTTTTATTTTAAAATACAGATAAAACTAATTGGAGGGTAATTAATCACAGGGAACGGAGGGGGGGGGGATATAAAAATACAAAATCCAGTAATAAGAGTGTGAGTGGCATTACGATTGACAGCCGATGTCCGGACGATTTTTATATAATTTGGAATTCATGGAACTATTTCTCCCCTGTAGTCCAGTTAAATTGGATCAAAAATTGGTTTTTCGTCATTTTCAGCAGAACGGTGATTTTTATCGTAAAATTAGCTCAGACAAAAATTGTAGAGGATAAAATTATCTACAAAAAATGTATGTATACTTTTCTTCCTAAGAGCCACCGTTTCTGAGATATAACGATTCAAATAATTGAATGAGTTGCAGAAATTGCCCGTATAAAAAGTGTTCAATTTTCAAGGCTCCATAACTTTTTTTCAAACCGACCAATTTCGACCAAAATATGTACGGTCAAAGAGCAACATTAGGGCTTTAAAATGAGCCCTGTTTGACGTTTATAGCATCAAAACTTCGGAAGTTATGGGAGCTCAAAGTTGTATAGAAAATTCCATTGTAGCCTTTTTTGCCCATTTTTGAGGCCAAATGTGAAAATAGTGTCGCCTCGGATTTCTTTCTAATTTTGGTCGCTGAAAGGGCACATCTTAAGCTTTCGAACGCATTCTGGTTACATATTAGAAAAACAATCCTGAGTGGGTAAAATTGGCCCGTTTAAGTCTCCATATTAAAAATGGCCACAAATGAGTCATCCAACTTTTTGAATCGTTATATCTCAGAAACGGTGGCTTTTAGGAAGAAAAGTATAGATACCTTTTTTGTAGATAATTTTATTCTCTACAATTTTTGTCTGAGCTAAATTTACGATAGAACTCACCGTTTTGCTGAAAATGGCGAAAAACTAATTTTTTTGACCTTTGACACCGCCCCATTTTTTTCCAGGACTATACCCATTTTATATATAATTATACTCTGAACAATTTGACCAATTTATGTAACCTCGAATGTCTAATTTGACTGGGCTATGCCGTCAAACAACAAATAAACAGAATCATCCTGTGAAAAAAAAATGACCAATGAAACGTCGATTCTTTAAACCTGACGAGTATTTTAATTAATTGATAATTCGCGGCATAATTATTCATTAATTACGTCCAATTATACTTGGTGATGGGGTTTGCAATTCTCAATTACAGATTATGAGTGCGGCAATCCAAATTAACAGTTTATCGCTTAGAGGGAGTTTAAAATCTTTCATATGTCAAATTGCACCATTTGCGTGTGTTTGTACATTCCTTCTCCTTTGAAATTAAAATCATCGATCGGAAATGGTTTCACCTTTGATTCTGACGTTTCCACGACAGCAGGAGGTATGCGTACCTGTTTCTGCTGTCTGTGGTCTTCACGGGGAACGCTTCTGTGAATGCATTTAATTTTTTCTCGGGTATTGATCCCGCGGTTCATTTATTTATTAATCCAATGATCCATCGCGTGTTATTTTTTCTTTTCTTATTTTGGATAATCGATGTCTGGGATGTGTTGAAATGAATTATGAAGAATCGGGAGGGGGTGGGGTGGGGGAGGGGGGGAGAGAGGGAGGAGGCAATTTATTCCGAATGGAATGCTTTATAAGTTTCGTGCTTTGAAAATTTTCCTTCCGCTCTTTCTCATCCACCTTTCTTCGGAACTCCCATTCTTCTTTATTTACACCCCATATTAATTCATTTATAACGCTTATAATCGCGTTGTGTTTTGCTTAACAAACCCTAACTGAAAATATAAAGCGGCGCTCGTGTTTTACAACAGAGCTCGAAGGAACTCACGAACCCCCCTCGATTAGCCCCCAACTCCGAAAATAAATCACCTGCTGCGGAGCTTTCATTTACCCACAGCCCTCCTCGACCCGAAAACCCTCCACTCTGCAGAATATCTGCAGGTTGCTGACACGGGAATTCAAAATGGCCCCGAAAACTCAAATGACTGTCGAAAATAATTTTTTTTTTTTAATTCTGTAAATGAATTATTTAGAAAACCCAATGGGAGATAAAAATATTTGGGAAAGTTTTTGAGGAAAGAAGTTCAATTAACACTGGATGACCCCCGAGGGACCAAACTTCGAGGAACTGCTCTCCAGATAAAAGAACTAAATTAATAAATAAATAGATAAATTCCCGGGAGACGAAAGAGCGGAAGAAGTATTACAATTTTATTACCATCCGCCTCATCATTCTTTGACAACCCTTTTTTGGAGATATTTTCAATATAATTCCCCCAAAAATAGGGGTATTTATGTTTGATTTATAATATGGCGAGAGTCCACTCATCCCTTAAACTTATTTTGAAAAAATTATCCATAAATTACTTTTTATAGAACAATTAAAGCGGTTAAGCTTTATGTCTGGTCGTTAATGACTTCGGGGGCTGAAGGGGAGGGAAAGGGGTGCGTTTTGTAAACTGAGATTTTTAGGCTCGCGTCTCTTCCCCCTCCGAAGTTTACCCCTTTGAAATGTTGGGAAATTGGATTACCCGAAAGCATTCTCGCATTATTTGGGTCTGCTTCGAGTTGAATTTCCCTTTGGGCAATGAGAGATCGAAGAGGTTTCCCCAATTGAAAAACTTCTTTTCACATTTGATTTTCTTTTTTTTTTTTTTTTGCTGAAAACAGTCTTTTATGTTGGGAATTTAATTAGAGTTGCATTAATGAGTTGTTGAGCCAAAGGAATGAGGGTGAAATTCTCGTGCGTTTTTGGAGCACCCGAAGAAGTCAGTTTATTCATTAAACAAAAAGAAAAGTTTGATGGATAGATAAAGAAGGGAAATTCTATTTGTGAACTTTCTAAGAATATTAGTCTGCACGTAACGCCCTTCAACCCCCGGCCATGCCACCCCTCCGGAAAAGCCTTTGATTTGGAATTTTCTCATTTTCCCTTTTCGTCCTTTCACCCGATGTTGTCTTTCCCATAATTATATAAAATCCTAAGCCGAGAAAGCAGACGAAATTAAATCAATTTGGAATGAAAATGTAAACAATAACGTACCCTAAACGAAACTTGATGTCGTCTCTTTTGTTTCCTCCGCCATTCATTGCTCATATTTCTGGTCTAAAATTTCTCCCTTTTTCTTTTCCACTCACTCCCACCTCCGGCGTTCATCATTCAGAGCTTTTCTCTTGTCAGTTCTGCGATTTCCACCCCCCTCACCCCACCCCACGAGGGGATGAACTCACGTCGATTGAAACGACGTGTCGTGAATTAGACCTCAGAGATCGACACACGTTATTTAATTATTAATTACGTTATTTCGGATTCTTTTTTAATTTTGCCTCCACATGGGTTTGTTTGAATGTAACCCTTTTTTTTTGCTGTTGGACAACAGAGATGCGTTTTTCATTTTTGGAGTTTTAAGTAGAGGGAGACGCTTTGGGGGTTTTCCGCCGTTGCCAAATGAAAACCATTAAGCGTTTTATTTAGTTTGAAAGTAAAAAAACCATAGACATTTTAATTCGGAAATGACTGACCGATGAATGCAAAGACCGTTCGGATTATAAACAATGTCAACCGATCGACCGACAGTTAAACATTAACATACAGTTATGTAAAAATGCGTATTTCGTTGGGGTATCCAATGAGCGAAGAATGAAATTATCTTTGGTGAAATTCTTTCATGTCAAAAATAGGAAATGCTCCGAGGCATTCACTGCCGGTTTCCTGTCGGCTCCAAAAGCCAAAGGTTCGCTTATTGTTGTTTTTTTCACACAAAAGGGCGAGGGGGCGTCAAATGGCTTTTATTTTTTTTGACCTTTCTTTGTCGCCGTTGCCTCTCGGCTTTCCCTCAGGCACTCTCTCATACTTTGACATTTCTCATCTCTCTCTCTCTCTGCAAAGACTCCCCAAAAAAGTGCTTCATTTTGCGAAAAAAAAAAGTTTTAAAATTTAAGCAGTCACTTTGTGACTGGGAGGGGAAGCGGTTGAGCGTGGAAATTTTATGTGAGCTTTTCTCGAGCTTTGGCACATATTTTTTTAATAGGATGGTGGTCAGGCGGATGCAGTCGGAAAGAACACGTCTCCGCAGGTGTTGCCATAGAGATGGTGAATTATGATTCCGGGGGAGACGAAGGGGTGTTAAAGCAATCATCATTTATTGCTGCTTTTTTCGAGTGCAGCTCAATTGCGGTGCTTTTGCTAATTGAAAATTCACCCAATGGACGAACACTTACATCGCTCAGTCTAAAATTTAATCCTTTCGGTGCTTAAAGAATTTTTCACTCGAGATAAAGAACAGTAAAGACGGGAGTAAAAGGCAGATAGATGAGACCGCTCCCTCGCAGCACGGATTTTCCAATATTGGCTTATCCTTTCCAAAAAAGGAATATAAATCATCTTTTTCTACATGTCAGAACTTGTCCTTAATAAACTTCGATGGAGTCATCAAGACTCAGCCAGCTTTATTGATCACTTTTTAAGTGTAAAAAATGAATGCTCGCTTCCTCTTTTGCCCCTTCCAAGTGGTTCTTCCTCGCGATCTCTTCTGCATTTCGCTGTTGTCCTGTTTTGAAGCGGAATTTCAAAAAAAAAAAGCCAAATAAAATGGAGTTTTATCGCTTTGACAAATTATTTGACTGAAAATATAAACAAAGACAGACGCAGACAAAAAGAAAAAAATTCATTTACAGTCGTTTGCTGCCCAATAAAATTGCCATGACGCCGTTGATTGATTTTTCTATTTAATCGCATCAACACTTCTGCCAACTTTGAAAATTTCATTCATTCGCCTCCCCTCCCCCTTCTCTCGCTTCGATATCCCCCAAACTCGATAAATAAACGTTGAATTTCAACTCGGCTTTGGAAAAATATAATTTTCCCCAGAAATGATACGACATTTTCTTCTTTTCCAGACGACGACAGGATTGAATTAAAGGTAAAAGCTTAACGATGAGAAACCACCCGTTGCACTCAACCCCGATCTCCCCAAAATAACAAACATCTTGGCCTCCCTTATCCACAGAATGATAAAATCGTGGACGAAAGACTCCCCACTGCACTCACCCCTTCTCTCCTCATCCACCCTCTGTTTTTATCAATTTTTCCCTTTTTTTTATTAAATCTGTAGGCTTCGTTTTCCTCTTTTATCGCCATTTTAGAAGGGAAAAGTTTTACCCAATTGAAGCCAAACGGCGACTATTCTTTGCTGATGGAAATGAAAGTATATTCAAGTGACAATCTGTGCTCGAAGGGAGTTTTAAGGGTGAGAAAACGTCTGCGAGGATGTCATCAAACTTTCACCTGATTGAAATTAATTTGAAAAAGGTCTGCTAAGACTTTCTCATAAAATTTAACATGCTCACAGACACACGGGATTTAATGGCTTAACTAAAGTAATTAAAGTCACGTGATCTAATTTCGAATCACATAGAAAAGTCAATTTCCAGGAGCATCCGGATGAATTAAGAAGCCATTTGTGCTCTTTCCCTTTTCGCTGCACAACTTCCCAAATTAAACTCACTTAATGGGATGTTATTGGCCTCACAGGGGGGGAGGAACACCTGAAAAAAATTGTGAATACCCCTCAGAATCCCCTAATAAGAAAGACTTCAATCGAATCCCCATACCTATTCTAATATTCGAAACCTAACCTAAAAATCCCCATTATTGTTAATATTTACTCCTTAGTAAAACATGAGTAGGCATAAAAACTCTTCGATGTCGTACAAATTGCCTAAGTTGAATTTTGCAGGCGTTACAGCTTTCTCTGCTGAAAATGGGAAAGAAACCCGACGCCAATAAGCGAAGGTGACCTAAAATCTTAAACTCATTCTCCAGTCAATCTTTTTAATTGAAAATTAATCAATCTGACACCCGAAAATGCTCCCTCAGTTATTTCACTAACGAGATTTATTTAATGTGATGTAAGAACAAAGCTTAATTGCTGAAATAAGCTTAGTTTTATGTAAACCCTTAACCGATGGGGGAAAATAAATGTAATTTTTTTTAGAACAGTTGGAAATATGACATCCCGGATTCGATTTTTTTTATCTGTACTTAATGTATGTTTATTTTTACTCTTCGGAAATTTTTTTAAGTATAAAACAAAAAAGTTTTTCTTAAAAGTTGAGTAAGAAGTTTGCCAAACATCTTAAACAAACTCCAACAAATTTCCGACATTTGTCGAACCTATCAAAGAGAATCTTAGTGTTGAGCAACTTCAGCAAAGGTTTGCTGTTGGCAAAAGCCAATCGCGCCTTCATGTCGCAAAGCAAAACTTCGCGAAAGAGTTCTCAAAGCATAAAATGTTTACGAAACCCTCACGAGACGATTATCTCTGTTATCACCCAAAATGACTCTCTTTGTTTTCAGGTTTCTTCCCTTTCGATCCAGTTTACTGTCTAATCTGGATGTGCTTGGACGTGTTGTTCTGCACTGCTTCCATCATGCATCTCTGCACCATCAGCGTTGATCGCTACCTCAGTCTTCGCTACCCGATGAAGTTCGGCAGGAACAAGACGCGGAGAAGAGTGGTGCTCAAAATAATGTTCGTTTGGCTGCTGTCGGTGGCCATGAGTCTTCCGCTGAGTCTTATGTACTCTCAGGTGAGCCCAAACTCAAGTATTTGCCCATTCCTGAATGACACTCCACGATAATGTTGGTCGCTGACGAAAATATTTGAAATCTTAAATATGGAAGACATTTGAAGGCCCTCAGCTGTTGAAATTCTAACTGAAGTTCGGGAAAAAATGTGAAAACGTAGCAGGATATTCAAATGTTGACAGAGGGGTTAGCAGATCAAATTAGAACCCGCATAATTCCAGATGCAAAGTTTCTGGGGACCGGAAGAGGCGGAGCGGAAGAGGTTTTAAATTTTATTCTCGTTTACTTCGACTAAATCTTAATAAAAGGAAAGTTATATGGCAGTGCTGACACGACATTTTCCAGTGAAAGAAGGCTGCTCCTCTGTTTGCCTTTTCTTCCAGCCTTAACTGACCAAATCTCTTCTGCTCCAAACACAAAAACTCATTAACCCATTGAGTGAGAGGCAAATTTAGAGTGTTTTCCCCTGAGTGCGGAGGTTTTATTTTGAAGAATACATTAAAGTTTACAAAATATAATTACATACAATATTGTAATTCTTATTAGAATAAAAACACTACGAGATAACTCATAGCTAATGCCACTGTATGAAATTCTGTGCTTAAATTCCTGTAATGAAATTCCTGTACTGAGATTTCTGTATGAAATTCCTGTAATGAAATTTTTGTACTGAGATTTCTGTAGCAAATTCCTGTAATGACATTTCTGTACTAGGATTTCTGTATGAAATTCCTATAATGAAATTCCTGTACTGAGATTTCTGTAGGAAACTCCTGTGCTGACATTTCTGTATGAAGTTCCCCTGCAGTGAGATTACTGTATGAAGTTCCTGTATGCTAACATTCCTGTAATGAAACTTCTGTGCTGAGATTTCTGTATGAAATTCCTGTAATGAAATTCCTGAAGTGAGATTTCTGTATGAAATTCCTGTATCAAATTCGACTACGAGTTATCTCGTAAATGGCCGACTCAAAAGGGTTAAGAACATTTCGTAATTTCTCACATCTCCGTAGAAAATGGCCTTTTGAGTTGAGATTAGGATGTTGCATCGCCTTTTCTTCCCGGGATGACTGTCCTGAGAGAATCAGAAGAGCACTCCAGGTGATGTTTCCTGTTCCAGGACTACGACTCGGTGCTCGTGAAGGGCACGTGCCAAATTCCAGACCCCCTCTTCAAACTGATAGGCTCCATTATCTGTTTCTACGTGCCACTCATCGTCATGATGATCACCTACGCGCTCACTGTGAAGCTGCTGGAAGCGCAGCAGCAGAGCCTCGGCCCGGGGCCGGGATGGACGGGGATGTGGCTCAGCAGTGCTGCCGGCCAGGCCATGGGTAAGATAATGCTGTCCGTTCTCATGGTTTTATTAGAGAGTAAAATGCGTTATCGTATATCCCCAAAAGTGTTTTTTCTTTTTCGGACTAACACTTTCCGACTCCACAATATCAACACTTTTTTACAAAAAAACACATTTGCTTTCATTGGAAATTAATTTTAGAATAAATGTGGGGGATTCCCATCGTGTTACATTAACATTTTTTAATTTCATTTCTTTTGAAGCTAATGAAAACGCAATCATTTGTGGGTTGTCCGGATTTAAACAAGTCTTATTCGCGATAATGAGTTTTAATGTGGCGACGTTGTGTCAGATGACGTTTTCCTTTACTTCGGGGTGAAAACTCTTTCATATGGACCTGCCTTTTCATTTTCTCGATTCTCTCCTTCGAATTGTCTAAACCAGTGATGGCCAACCTTTGATAATGCGCGGGCCAAAGTTGAGTTTGGTGTAATTTCGCGGGCCAAAACGTATAAGAAAATTAAATATGGAGTTTTTAAATTAGTTTTTACTCTCTTCTCATTGTCCCTTTTCTCTTTTTCTCTTTTTCTCCTCTTTTCTCTTTCTCATTTTCCCCTTTTCTCATTTTCTCATTTTTTCATTTTCTTATTTTTTCATTTTTTCATTTTCTCATTTTTTCATTTTCTAATTTTTTCATTTTTTCATTTTCTCATTTTTTCATTTTTTCATTTTTTCATTTTCTCATTTTTTCATTTTCTCATTTTTTCATTTTCTCATTTTTTCATTTTCTCATTTTTTCATTTTCTCATTTTTTCATTTTCTCATTTTTTCATTTTCTCATTTTCTCATTTTTTCATTTTCCCATTTTCTCTTTTTCTCTTTTTCTCATTTCCTCCTTTTCTCTTTCTTCTCATTTCCTTCTTTTCTCTACGTTCCTGCTCTCATGGCTGTTGCAATGCTTCTTTTCTCCGGCTTTACCGTTTTTACATTTCTATGCAAGCAGTCCTTTTGACTTATCTGACCGAATGGATTCGAAAGCGTTCGCGTAAATTTAAAATTTTGCCGAAAGTTAAGAAAGAATTTCAAATTGAAGTAATTCTAATATTAGAATCACCCTTTATTTAAAAATTAAACCGGACTACAATCACCACAAAAATATGTGAATGTAGGAATAAAAGAGTGGGCCATGTGTGTATGTATGTGAATTTATTAATTCCCTCGCTCACATTTTATTAAAGTTAAACACTGAAAGAATTCGTTAATATAAATGTATTTGTGAGCAGTGTATAAACAATGTTTTAAATCACCTCCTCAAGTCGGTCTCAATAAAATAAAATTGAGCTCTTTTGCTTCGCCCCCAAAGCCTTCGCGCTGTCACATCAATTATTTTCAAAGCAATTACCCCCTTTCACAATTTTATTTTAATTTTCTCCGCTGAGGTAATCAGTCTGCTTTTAATAAAAAGTTTCCAAGTCGGACAAAACTTCATCGAGGTGGGGCGGGGGGGGGGGGAATGAATAATTAAATGGAGCCACAAATTTAACCCTCTTTTTCGAGTTCCGATGTCTCCCTCGAGGAAAGCTCGCGTCGGAGTCTTCGGATTTTACTTCTTCGTTCTCTTCCGCCCTCAGAGCAACAGCAATCCGGACATGATGCCGACAACGAGCATAAAGCGCACCACTCGCCCCCCGAGTTCTGCGATCATCCCCTAAAGCTTCTAATTAAGTTGGTCGACTTAACGAAGAACCCTTTCTGAGAATCCTTCGACGTCAATCTTCTTTCGAGATTCAGCACAAAGTTTCTCCTTGTTTCCTTTCAGAACATTCCTTTGAGTCGGGGGCGGAACTTATTCGCTCGGGGTTGCGCTGAAGCTGCAGAAAGCTCTAATGCATACGGAATGCAATAAGGGTGACTTTGGAAGGCTCTTTGGTTTTTCTCCGAAAGCTTTCAACTTTATAGAATTTTTACTTTGTGGAATAACTCGGAATGTGTACCCCCTTTGTACTTTTCACTTTTCCTTTCGATGAATGAAATGAATGAAAACTCTTTTAATGAATTATTCCAACTTTTAATATTTTATGTAAAAATTTTTTTTCAATTATTAAATTATAACTTTTATATTTACTCATCTCATTTTACTCTATTTTTTTAAGCGATTTCTGTATTTGTGCTCTGTTTCTACTCATTGAAATCAGCAATTCAAATACAGCCGGTGACATTTTTCGGACAGCTTTCGGGCGACATCCTCCGGAAAATACAAACTCCACATTTTCTAAAACAATCAAACTGTTCTTGTGATTTTTTTTTTGTTTTAGAATCCTTTCCTGGAAATAAAGATTAAAAAGAAGGACGAGATGGTTTTCGAGATGCTGTCTAAATCTTTTTCCAGGAAAGAAAAGTCTATAAAATTCTGATGAGGGAAAAGAAAATATTTTCGCTTTTCAGAGAGCCGGGGGGGGGGAAGCAGGGCGAGGGAGGGCGGGGAGAGGGGGAGAGGAATGAGGGAGGGCATCCGACGTAATCTTCCATTGAATGTAAATAATAAGATAATGGCTAACCGTTGGCCGTGGCTCAGGAGGAGGTACATTCTTCAGCGGTTTGGCGCAAGTTTGCTGCTGACCGCGTGGAAATGATAGATTTGATTTAAAACATGCAAGAGAAGTAAATCGCTTAAGCTAAAATTCTTAATTTTATCTGCTTTCTTGATGAGGAAACAATAATTTTCTTATATATTGAACATCGTTATGGGTTAAATCACGTTTCATCCGCAATTATTAGTGAGTGTATATAAATAATTATTTTCTCATTTTAATTAATGCGGAAAAATTTACTCTCAAATTCCTTTTTATTTATGGTTATTATATGATGATTTTATCAATTAATCATGTCGTATATATATACTAATATATAAATCTGTTAAAGTGTGTGTGTGTGTGTGCACTCCGTTTTTGTTACCTAAGATCTAAGGAACTACCGAACTGATTTCGACCGAACTTTTTCCAAAAGGCGCGCATTTTTCCAAAGAAGAATCTGCGCTATGTCTCATTTCTCGAATATCAGCAAAAGCCGAGAAATCTCCAGAAAACATGACTGGGAAATTGTTCCTGTGGAGACCACATTGAGTACAAATGGGATTAAATTGATAAACAAAATTGATAGGAATTAGTTGGTGTGGGTTCTGCGTTAGTAGTTTTATGAAAATTCCGGGAAGAAAGTCCACTCTATCGGGGTTGAGTGGCAGAGGGAAGAAGAAGATGGAGGTTTGAGTCGCCCACAGTTAAATAGGAATTTAGAGATTGGAGACCAAAGAGAGAACCATTTGGAAGGGAGAGTAGAGAAGAAAGAAGGATATGGTAGAGAAATTGAATGGCCGAGCGACGAAAGAAAGAGATGGTTCACAGAGGGAGAGAAAGAGGAGAAGCAACAGAAGACGAATTACAAAATGGCCGAATAAAGAAGAAACATTATTTTTGTAGTTAAGTGCAATGGAATTATTGCAGTGTTATTGTATCTGTTATTAAGGTACAGAGGTAGATTGACATTCCGAAGTCTTAGCGAGGGCGAAGCCCGCGCCACTGAGGGGGTTTGAGGCGCGAAGCGCTCAGAGTGGCGAAGCCCCTTAGTAACAAATATTAAAAAATTGGAGTGGCCTTCCAACTGTAAGCACATAGAGGAATTAAAATTCCCCACCCACAAAGATTGGGCTTCCCCTCGAAGTTTTCTTTCAATGAATTGCCGGTGCTTTTCAGGAATCGACAGGCGGTGTACTTGGAAGAAGTTTCTGGAAACGAAAGAGAAATCTTCCGCCTGTCCGACCCCACAGCACCTCATCCACGCCCAGCATTCCAACGCGTCGACGGACACCGACCTGACCACCCTCGAGAGCCACGAGCTGTGGCTGCCAGACTCCAGTGTGCCGGAACCCACCACTGCCACCATGACAGCCCTTCACGTGTTCGGGGCGGAAATGCTGAAGCTGTCGAGGGGGTTGGAGAGCTTCGCTGTCGAGGCCGAACAGGCTCACGAAGACAAGGGGTAAGGCTCACGAATTTATCGCCTGTTGAAGAACTCCTAAGTAGGCAAATATTTGACTTCCTCTTTTCTCTCCTTTTCTTCACTAACCGGGTCAATTTTTTTTTATAATTTTGAACACCTCTTCTGCGAGCCTTGCAGAAATTATGAAAAAGTTTTCGCTTTTCCTCGGGGAAGAAAAATTTCCTTTGAAATATATAAAGCATATAAAACGATTTACGGACAACTGCTGTTGGCACTAATGATATTTCCGAGAGATAATCTCGGAAACTAAGGGACAGTTTTAAGGGTAGGAAAGGAGGAGAATGATTGATCAAAATCAGTTGTATCTGAGTGAACACACAGGTGAAAGCACTGCTGAATAATCCGGAGAAAGTAAAAACCCCACAGAAAATAACCATATCTATAAAGGAAAAAATCCCTTTCATTCGAATTGTATGCCTCGGTCTAATGTACCCCTTTGAGTTACTCACCCCTAACGGCCACCCCTAAAGACAGTACTTAAGGCTGAGGGCAATGCCCTTTTTATAGTTTTTAATGCGATGGTCGTTCACAGTCGAATCTGTTCTGAGGGAATTTTTTCTCATTTAAACAAACAGAATTTTTTACGTATAAATTTGAAATTCAAATTTGTCAAAATATTTCTTGTGATCTTCACCTCTGGTTTCTTTCATATGTCGATCCTTTTGAATATATATGCATTGGAGACTGAGAAAATGGAGGAGGGGTTAATTCCAATTTCCTCTTCCGTCTCAGGATGACTTTAGGAAGCAGTGATTGGAGGGATGAAAGCTGCAGTAATGGATGGATCTGACAATTAGTCAATCGAGTGCCCTTTTCTTCGTTGTAAGGCGGTCGTCTTTTTGTGAGAGGATACAAAGTATATACATTTAAGAGTAGACATTACAATTGTGTGCGCCCAAATACTCCTCCCGTGTGAATCTCCATAATAAGATTAAAGGTTATTCAGAAGTGACACATTCAGGTGTCTTATCTCATTTATTTGAGTGTTTCCAAATCCAATTCCGATTCCTTTAAAAGACTCGATTAAGAGTTGAGGTTTAAGATTGAAAAATGATTTTCTCGCTTTCCATCGAACCCAGTTTTCGATAAAGTTTATATTTGAGTTAGTCGATCATCCCAAACTTTGCTCTGCCCCGAAGAAACCTTTCGACCCGCAATTCGAAACTTTTTAATCATTTACAAAATCTTTGCCCCTCCCAAAAACAGAAAAAGGTGAATTCTTAGCCGTCGGTTCGGAGTTAAACCCTTCTAAGATCGGAGATTCCCTCGTTTGGTTCATTTGGAAAAGGCTCTTCTAAAAAAATTTCCCCCGAAAAGAGAATTTTTTTATTTCCTCGCATAAATAATATTTACGAGGGTTTCCCATTGCTTTCGGATGTAATTGAAAAAAACCTTTTCGCTTTCCTTTTTATCCTCCCTTCGCCCCCTTTTTCCTTTTTCATTTACATCCCCTCACGTCTTCAACCGATATTTAATCAATCATAAATTTAAAACAAATCTATTAAAAATAATCCGAAAGGGAAAATGAATGTGATGTTTGAAACCCTCTCCCCCGCCTCCCCTCCCCCAGTTTCTTTCACCCCTCAGCTGTCCATCCGTTTTCGCCTTTCAGAATAAATAATTAGATGATAATGATTGGAGCTTCCGAAGTGGGAATTATCATCCACTCGCATTGTTCATTCTAAGCTCAGCCATTGGCTATGAATGAATCATTCGAATTCGGGTCAAATTTCACGGTTTCATTTCTGAGTTTCACCAAAACTCAAAACCGAGTTTTCTATTCTTTTGGGAATCATAAAAAACGCTGAGTATTTTCTTTGGTTTCGACATTTTTCCATATGTACATTTTTTTTTTATTTCGAAGTTTGTATGAGAACTGTAACCAGTGTTGTTTGTTTAAGGGCGGTTTTTTCTGAAATTCTATTTTGAGGCGGATTTTTATGGGCTGGATTTTTTTTTTATAGTCCAGTCAAATTAGACATTCAAGGTTATGTAAATTCCGAAGAAGCTGAAATTTGGTCAAATTGTTTTGGGTATAATTATAAATGAAATGTCAAAAGTTCTCAAAAATTCGATGTCGGGGAAATGGTAAAAAAATTAGTTTTTCGCCATTTTCAACAAAACCGTGAGTTTTATTGTAAAAATAGTTCAGACAAAAATTGTAGAGAATAAAATTATCTACAAAAAATGTATGTATACTTTTCTTCCTAAGAGCCACCGTTTCTGAGATATAGCGATTCAAATAATTGAATGAGTTGCAAAAATTGCCCGTATAAAAAGTATTCAATTTTCAAGGCTCCATAACTTTTTTTCAAACCGACCAATTTCGTACCAAAATATGTACGGTCAAAGAGCAACATCAGGGCTTTAAAATGAGCCATGTTTGACGTTCTATAGCACTCAAAACTTCGGAAGTTATGGGAGCTCAAAGTTGTAGAGAAAACTCCATTGTAGCTTTTTTTTGTCACATCTCTTTGAGGCCAAATGTGAAAATAGTGTCACCTCAGGATTTCCTTCGAACTTTGCTCGTTGAAAGGGCACATCTTAAGCTTTCGAATGCATCCGGTTTGATTTTAGAGAAACCATCCTGAGTGAGTAAAATTGGCCCACAAAAGCTGCCATTTTAAAAATGGCCACAAATGCGGCATCCAATTATTTGAATCGTTATATCTCAGAAACGGTGGCTTTTAGGAAGAAAAGTATAGAGACATTTTTTGTAGATAATTTTATTCTCTACAATTTTTGTCTGAGCTAAATTTACGATAGAACTCACCGTTTTGCTGGAAATGGCGAAAAACTAATTTTTATGACTTTTGACCTCCCGCCATTTTTTTCTGACTATTAAACCACTGTGATTTTTCATTAAAGCAGCAGATAATAACCATATCTTCGTAGCCATATACTGTACAGATAAATAAACGGATAACAGCGAGTGCACATAAACATCAGTCGTGTATTTAAAACCCTATTGGTTTTGAAACTTGGCAAAATTTCCTGAGTTTTCTTCCAAATTTAAAAGCTTTCGTGAAGAAAACTTCCAATAATTTCGAATCGGGGACCTTCCGCGTGCACTGCAATTAAAACGATAACAACCGCTTTTCTTCTTCCTGTAGAATTAATTTCCTCTGCATTTCCCCGCACTCTCCCCTCCTCTCCCCCCCCCCCCCCGCTCATCCATTTGCAAATGCGACCGAACAACTGACGGAATTTCCGCCTTTTCTGTATACCGTCCGACGGTTCCGTTTGTGGAAGGTTTTGCTCGTAAAAGCTCTCCTCTGCAGGTTTTCCTTCGGCACTTTGACACCTGCCGCTTCTGCATTGTTTAATTTCTAATAAAATCCGTTGATGAAAAAGTTAGGGAAGTTCGCGCAAGGGAAGGAAGTAGAAAACTGAATTAGATTTGACACTTTCTGAAATAATTTCTTCCTCGCTTCTTGGAAAATTCAATTTCCCTTCACGATTTCTCAAAAAACTTTCTCCCAAAAAATTTGACAAATTCTATTGTTTCAGCTTTTTTAATTGCTTTTATCTTCGCTCCTTTTCATATTAATTAGGGGCGCTTTCTGAGTGTTTCATTGCTGGTCTGAATCTCTTCAGACATTTTAGGTTTAGCGGCATTTTCCCGAACACCTCAAGAGCTCATCAGTGAAGCAGAAATTGGGATTCTCTTCCTTTCCCGGCTTTTCTTCCAATCGCCACGGCTTTATTTAAGCTCCGGAAAAATTTTAACTGTCGCCTAATTCTTCCGCAACTGTCGCTCTCTTATCAATAAAATCATTTCTTTTCTCTGGAGATTAAATCCGATTCGAAGCGATTATGAAAAAGAAAAGTTTTTTATAAGTCTTCCAATTTGAAAGGGAGGATCGAATCCATCGTCGAAAGAAACGGAAAATTTTTCTCTATTTTGATTTAAGAAAATTGTCAAAGACAACAAAAGGAAAGCAGTGAACCGGAAAATTGTTTTATGTTTAGCGCCCTGAACTTGACGTATTAAGCTCTGCTGTTGGGAAACGATGCAAAATTTAGATTTTTATAGAAAAAATTAAAGCGATGGCCGCTAATTTCAATTTTTAAAAGTTTTCTAAAATGGCGGGAAAAATTGTTAGGGATCGCATTTCCCGACGTTACTGCCAAAGGTGAAATGCTTTGGGAAATGAACCGTGAAAAGTGAAAAGGTTTTCCCATAAAAGAGTCGGTTTGATCTGATTTGTCGGTTGCCATCTCCGGGAAAGAAGTCCGATTAAATATGTGTGAATCCGTCGTCTGGTGAAGGAAATCCTATAGACGAAGAGCAAACACACTGCGGGGTGAGGAAGACATGGAATTGTTTGCCGTCGATTCCCAAATTGGTTTTCGACACTTTGAAAAGGTCCTTTGAGAGCGAGGATTTGATTTTCTCCGCGTTGACAACTTTTTCCCGAACCTCATCAAGGGGGAGGGGGTAAACAAAAATGGTGCACATTTTTCGGCAACGACTTTCTAAAGACTTGCAAGTTGGCTCTATTGTCTTTCAGTTTCCTTCGCTGAGAGAGAGCTTTTAATCCGGAGCCATTCCCGAGCAGAGCAACGCACTTCTTTGAAATTAAATTCCCTTCTCGTTCGGATTTTAGGCGTGTCAGCAACGCTCACGTTCAGTTCAGTAGCAAATACAGAAGACGAGAATGGCGTTCTTAATATGATAACCATAAATTACTCTCAGAGTAATTACCATTAATAATATTAAAAAATCGGCGTTATTTATTCTATAATGTAATATATTTCTCCCCTATTTCACCCTTAGGCATTAGGGGTTTTCTCACTGCACTACTTTCTTCATTACTCTTTCATTTTACATTACATTTACATTTAAATTACGTTTACAATTAATTTACATTAAATTTACATTTACAATTAATTTACATTACATTTACAATTATAATTAATTAACATTACAATTACATTTAAATTACATTACATTTACATTTACAATTAATTTACATTACAATTACATTTAAATTACATTACATTTACAATTAATTTACATTACTTTTACATTTACAATTAATTTACATTACATTACATTACATAGCATTTAAATTACATTACAATAAAGAAATAAAATATTTACTCCGAAACAAATAGACAAAAAAAACAATATACAGAAAAGCAATAATTACATAAATAAATAAACGAACACTAAATATATACCTAAATGTTAATTAAATAAATAAACAATAAATAAACAATAAATAAACAATAAATAAATAAATTTTGCGAACGGCGAATAAATAAGTAAATAGAAAAAAAAACAGGGAATAATAGGCGTTTTTTATTGTATCAGTTTTTTTCGGGACAAATTCAGGACAAATTCAGGACAAAGAGAGGACTGAAGACGTGACGGAGTCTTCCACTTTACACTCATCCCCCTCCCCTGTCATGCTTTAAACTCTCGTGCAACAGCAGGATTTCATGTTTAGCGGCAGTGAATTCATTTTTGGAAAATTATTTTTGTCTTTTCTATTTTTTGTTTTCGGTCGATGGGTCGGGGCGAATAACATTTAAAGCTTAAAAAGCCATGCAGATGATGTCACCTCGTTGTGAAAATTAGGTCAGGAGAGAAAGTGTTCAGAGAATTTGAAGAAAAAAAACTTTAAGAATAAAGTAGGTGCAATTAGGGTAAAACTTCCAAAGCTTAAGTAGTTAATAAGTGGCAATGTCTTTTTTGCCATTTAAGAGAATTCATTAAATACTTTCACCGCTTAAATATAACTTTCTCTTGTAAATAAAAAATGATCAGAAAAAAACCCTTAATGTCAGAAAAATGTGATAAAAAAAGAATGAGAACTCCTTACGAAATCCCACATTACGAAAAGTAAGTAAACTCTTTTCAAGAGAAAAACCGGAAACGACGAGAAACTTTGACCGGAAGTGGGCGGAATAATTAAAGCTTCTTCGACGCCTCCGCGAGGACTACAAAAGCTCTCCATTCGCTGCCTTTTCGGAGGTCAGCGAAGCTAAAAAAAAACAGCGGGCGCTGAGATGCCGCCCTAATTAAATATTTAAGACCCCAATTGATTTATTCATCCCTTCCGTCCCTCTTCCCGCAGAATTACCGTTTGGAATTTCATGATTTCAAACTTTCGTTTTCATGTTAAAACTTCCCCTCTCCCCTCCCCCAACGATGCATAAAATTACTTCTGTGAACTTTTATTCCCTCCCCCCCTCCCCACCTCCCCCTCCCCCCACCGTGGGACTTCCTTTTTTAATTTTTTCAAAAGTTCAATTATTTTTATCGTTTGAATGAAATCAATGAGATTGGACAACGCTTTCGCTCTCGAAAGCTTTCACCTGAGTTTTTAAGTTTTTATCGGGTTTCAGCAGAAACATTGCATCGGCTTTTACATCAGCGACTTATTGCTTTTTAGTGATTGCGGAGAGAGCGAGGGGAAGAGAGAGAGAGGATGATCATTGCATCACTCATTTTCTCGAGTAATACAAAAGTTTTTCTATTTTAGGAAAACAGAGAGAAAAAAGTCGCTCGAAACGCGGGAAAAGACGGATCTGAAGCAGAAATCCCCGGAAAATCAGCAAAGTGAGGAAAGGGTTAAACCAAACGATCATGAGAAGGACGAAGACGATTATGACAGCGACGAAATGGAGAACCCCGTGCCCGAAACCGACAACCACGTGACCGCCTACAGTTACCTCAACGACTCCGACACCGATGTGGAGTTCACCAAAGCGGAAGTTCCTCCGGTGGAAAGCCCCGAAGAACCTCGTTACAAACCGAGAATAATCGGTGAGGTGTTCAAGAAAGAAGCGCGGAATTTGGTGCCGAGGACTATAATTCAATCGTCTTCCGATCAGAGGATGAGAGAGGACAAAAATGACACTCACATAAAGTATAGTTGTTCCGAGACGAACGTGAGAACTTGTGGGAGTGAGAGAGGGGAAAGTGATCCGAAGGTAATGAATGGGGGTGATTGTGATAAGAAAAACGCGAGGAAGGACTTGCGGGAGCTCGAGGACGAGATAGTGGGCATTCGTCGCTCCCCCACTGTCCTTCGGACAAGAGTTCCGGAGAAGGCCATGGTGGTCAAGTGGAACTCCACTGTGAAACAAAAATACTGGACATTCGGTTCGAAAAGCGAAACGGCCAACACGAACCTGGTGACGGACAAGAAGACGAAGTTCCGGGCGACCAAGAGGGACCTGAGTGGGACCAACGCGAAGCTGAACGACCACAGTCTGCTGATTCAGTACAGCGGGTTGGTGCGGACGCCGGCGGTGAGGAGTCACCACAGCAGGAACTCGAGCGTGATCTCCAGGACGAGTTCCAGGCACGGGAGGATCATCCGGCTGGAGCAGAAGGCGACCAAGGTTCTCGGGGTGGTGTTCTTCACGTTCGTCATCCTGTGGGCGCCCTTCTTTGTGCTCAACTTAGTGCCCACCCTTTGCTCCGAATGCGAGCAGAACATTCCGAGCGGAGTGTTCGACTTCGTCACGTGGCTGGGCTACGCGAGCTCAATGGTTAATCCCATATTTTACACCATCTTTAATAAGGTGTTCAGGGACGCTTTTAAGAAAGTGTTACTGTGCAGGTACAAAAGAAAGTGGAACGTCCCTTGATAATTTATCCGTTGATTCGAGATAATTCCCAAAAGATGCAATATCCAATAAGGGTTGTTCCTCCCTTTTTTAGCAGCCGATGGTCGGTGTCTTTCAAATAATTTGCTAAAACCGAAATTAGTAAACTTTTTCTGTCATTCTCAGAAAACGATGTTGTCACAGTGATTTCTTCCGGAACCCCAAAAACTTGATTAATTGAAATAACTCGAATTCTAAAAGAGAAACGGAAGTGAAATTGTTCTGCAATCAGCTGTCACTTTGGGGTGCTATAAATAAATCCAAGAGTTTTCTCATCAAATAACCCCTTGACCACTTCCGTAACGGCCATTCCTGTTTTTATTGAGTAACAAACGAAAGCACCGACCACTCAACGAAATGCTCGGCCATGCAATAAGAAAATTAGGTCTCCGCCCTGATTCTGACAGCTTAAGGAAAATAAAAAACCCAAAATTCATCTTCCTCATTTGTAATGGTGCTGTTGCGTAATAAAAAAAATTTATGTTACCGTTGTCATAAAAAAGAAGAAATTATAAGTGTCATTTGTTTATGTTTTTCCACGAGAAAATTCTTTCCTTCTGCGGTTTATAACTTGCATTTTTCTCGGGGGGGGCCGAGGGGAGGGGGGCCAAATGGAAAAAGAAGGATAAAAATCCGATATTGCGGTAGGAAGGAAATCAGAACGGAACTATTGACTTTTCCACAATAGAACCCCGATGGCTCTTCAATGGAACGTTGGCAGAAAAGAAAGAGAGCAAAGTGAAGGGTGAAATTGTAATTGCTAAACCCGGGGTGATCGTCCTTTGAAATCCCGGATTTTTTCTCCTATTATTTCCCTCTTTTTACCTTTTTCCAATATACAAACGGTTCTTAGAATATATATTAACCAGCGACTAAAGAAGTGGTAACCACTTCGGAAATTTATGAAAATTAAGCCGGAAATTACTGATTTAATCCGGTCAAATTAGCTCAAAATGAGGGGTGAAGTTACATAAATCGTACGGAGCATGGTCAAATTGTTCAGAGTATAATTATACATAAAATGTCAAAAGTCCTCAAAAATACGATGTCGGGAAAAAATATGACGGGGGAATAAAGGTCTAAAAAATTAGTTTTTCGCCATTTTCGGCAAAACGGTGAGTTTTATCGATAAAATTAGCTCAGAGAAAAATTGTAGAGAATAAAATTATCTACAAAAAATGTATGAATACTATTCTTCCTAAGAGCCACCGTTTCTGAGATATAACGATTCAAAATAATTGAATGAGTTGCAAAAATTGCCCGTATAAAAAGTGTTCAATTTTCAAGGCCCCATAACTTTTTTTCAAAGCAACCAATTTCGACCAAAATATGTACGGTCAAAGAGCAACATTAGGGCTTTAAAATGGGCCATGTTTGATGTTCCTAGCACTCAAACTACGGAAGTAATGGGAGCTCAAAGTTGTAGAGAAAACTCCATTGTAGCCTTTTTTGCCTCTGCGGTCAAATTTCAAAATAGTGTCAACTCGGATTTCTTTTGACATTTTGGGTATAATTATAGTCCGAACAATTTGACCAAATTTGAGCTCTATAGGACATGGGGAGCCCCAATGTTAGTAATGCTTACAATACAAAATAGAATAATGAATAAAGAGAGAAAAAAAGCAGGAAAGTAATTCTTTTCAAGAGTGGAGTGATAAAGGAATTATATTTCAGTTATTTGTTTTGGGTAAAACGTCGCTGAGTTCGTGACTTGGAAATTATTAAATTATTTATTTAAAAAAGCTAAATTTTTCAGGGGGATCAACTTTCGGATTTGTCCTTATCTGAGAGACTAAAGGTGAAGGAATTTCTTCGGATCGCCTCGGAAAAGTTCCCCCGCGAGGAAAACTTCTCATTACAAGTTAATTTTCCCTAAAGTGATGAGAGAGGAAAAACAAATAAAGAGCGTGAGAGAGAGAGGAGAAAGGTGAGACATGACTGAATCGGGGGTGTGCTCTGCCATGCCAACCCCTATTGGAATTGAAACCCTCTCAGGTCGACCGTGTCGTGCCCCGAAGTCACAGAAAACTCTCGTCAAAAGCCAAAGACAAACACAACTAGTTCAAGCGTAAATAATTGATACCGGAGAACGAGCGCGAGTTAATTTTTGGCGAAACCAAATAGGGAGATTTTGTCAAATACTGAGCCCATAAATTATTAGTGAGACTTCGATTGGCTCGTTGCGGAAACGAAATAAAATGGAACGAAAGTCCTCCCAGTTTCCAGGTCCACGCATTTAAGGGGGAAATCAATCATTTCCCGGGGAAATTCCGACCGAAAGAAGAATTTACAGAAATAAAACTCTGAAAATCACCGCTAACGTTTCTCTCCGATTGAAATGAAACTTGTTTTATTCATCTCTTCCTCTTGTTCAAACTTTGAGTGCGACCTGAGAATTTAATTGCTTTTTTCACAAAGATGCTGTCAAGATGGTTTCCAATCGGTCTTTTAACCGCTTCTGTGAGCCAAAGTCTTTGACCGATATTCCGGAACATTACAAACATACGGTAGCAGTCCGTCTGCCGCAGAGCCACTTTTCACGACGGGGTGTATAATAAAAGCGATTTACCCTCAGCAAACCCCGTCGGGGGATGTCAGTCCGAGCTGGCGCCAATTATAGAGAACACTCTCGGTCGTGCTTTCATGATTCAGACTCCCGACAGAAGTTTCCGTCAGCTCTTAATTTGCTTAAGTTTCGAAAGCCTTTCAAACAAAAACAATGCCGCCGCAACAATGACTCAAAGCTCTGTTTTAGTTAGATTTTAAAAATCATTGGAACACCACTTGAGAGTGCAGCTATGATAAGAAGAAGAGATGATGATTGATTATGCAATCAATCATTGTCCTGCCAGAGAACAACTCCTGCAACCCTTAATTCGGGGGCTGTTATTTGTATTTCCGAAGGGCCCTCGCCGATAACGCGTAAGTTACCCTCCCCTTCCTCAAATAAAATGTTTACAAAGGCAAGAAACGAAAGGGTTAGTTAGGAAACGGTTGATGGTGTTGAGGCAGAAACTTGGAAATGCCACAAGTGAAGAGGGGAAATCGTGGCATTTTTTGACTTTTACAAAGGTAAGGTGGGGGGATGAAGGTAAGGTCAAGGATTCGATTCGGAAAAGACAAAAAGGCGGGGAAAGAACAGGAAGGGAGGAGATGTGAGGGTGGGAAACATAAAGAAACCACTGTTGCCAACTCTAATTTCTCAAAGTTTAAAGGAAAGGAAAGCGAAGGTTTATGCGGTCACAGGGTTCGACCTTTTTGGAACTTTACTTTTGGGGGATCTTAAGCAGAGTCGATGTTACCGATTTAGAAACTACCATTCCGCCGGGAGTCATTGTTTATGGTTTCTCACCCATTTGAACTCTTAAATTTTAGTTATTTATAATGAAAGGAAGACGGTCACCTTTGACGCGCGAAATTGTGTTCGATTTCCACTTCAATCCATACAATAAGTGATAGTGAACCATTCAGGAGAGGTTTAATCCGCCCCCTTTTTGGCAGCAAAATCAAATACATATATTGTTATGTTGTGTATATGTTACGGTGAGTGAGCGAAATTGGAGAATGTCGACTTTCACCGGTGATCAACATTGACTAAGTGGGTTGGTGTATGTCCGAAGTATTTGCTAAAGTTGACATTTCACCGTATCATGTGCAGAGTAATGTAATGAAATATTTGGTATCTGTTGACATTCACCGGTGAAAGCCGACATTCTCCAATTTCGCTCATTCACGGTAACATATACATTTCTGTGAAATAAGCATTGAAACTGCGGTTCGTTCTATGCGTTTTGTTACTATAAAGACTTAAAACAATACCTATTATTTCTGTTTCGTTATTATTTTCCTTTGTCGGTTCTTTTCAGCTGAAATATCGCTGACGAAGCAAATTCCCGAGTGGGATTTTTTAAGGATAAAACTTAGTGCATATCAATGCACACCAATGCATCGCAGAATTCTCACTTTTTGAAGGTTATGTATATGAATTATTTTAGCGAATGATAAAATGGTATTTCCTTTGAATATTGGAAATAAGAGGGCGTCAAAGGAAAACTAACGAGGACATGCCTCCAATTTCTAAAAAATTTAATTTCCTCAAAGTGATAAATTCAATTTGGGAAAAGAGGGCGGATGAGTTGGCGCTTTTCGGTCTAAAGAACTACGGTAATTTCACTTGTTGCTCACGTGAAAGGGGTTTTCCTGTTTCAAATGGCGCCGTAAAGGATTTGAATTCTGTAAAAAAGCACAATTTTCAAGGGAGAGTTAAAATTCCGGGGAAATTTATTAAAAATCAATGAGTTAAATTAAATTTTTTATAATTTATGTGGCTGCAGAAAGAAAAATGTGAATATTCTGAGCTGCAAGACAGCTTAAATGTAGGCTTTCCCAATTTTGATTTTCCCCCAAAAACCTATAAATTCAAAAAGGGCTGCAATAAAGTGTACGCTTATCGTTTTCACCTTACCTCCATCTTTACCTCTTTCTAAATCACCTGTGAAAAATGATTTGTTCAAAATTCCAACTTCCGGGAAATTCTAAACGGAAACAAACCAAATATCTCCGAGAAATCGATAAGGAGTTAGTCGTCTCTAATTAGGGAGAACAGGACCTCGGTCTCTCCCTGCGGAGGGAACCCCTCGGGAAAACACAAAATCAATCTCTTGCCTTTTGAGATAAGGCATGAAAATTCACAAGGGCTTCACACTGGTGCAGTGTAATTGAGGATTTCCCGGTGGTGGGGGGAGGGGGAGGGGGAAACACGTTGGAATGAAGCACGAATGACTGTCATTCGGCTTTGTTTTATGCAGTGGAGAATTCTTTGATTAAAATTACGCCAAATCTGTTTAGCATATTGCCGTGAGATAAGCGAATAGCAAAATTTTGTATTTTCTATGTCATTTTGAAAGCGGTCATAATTATTTGGTGGAGAATTTTTGAAATGAGAGGAAGATTACACGAATGACCGGTAGTTTTGCTTTCGGCGAGATTACAAAGTTTAATCTGAATTTATCAAATTTTGCACCGATCAAACTTTGGATCGGTCCGACAAAGTTTTCGCTCAGGCAAAATAATTTTGCTACATTTGGCTTATACATTCGTATTACCGAGTTGTTTATCACTCTGTTCTACTCTTTGATGTTAGAAACTCCTTTGGTGCTCTTTAATCAGCATCAGAATAGAGTTTCAAAAAACATGTCCGCCATTTTGCTGATAATTCCCAGTTTTAGTTAATTAATTTTGCTTGAAAACAAACGGAGTGAATGTGATGTAAGTCAGTGGGTGTAGAGACAGTCCAGTCAACTTAGACATTCAAGATTACATAAATTGGTGAAATTGTTCGGAGTATAATTATACATAAAATGTCAAAAGTACCTAAAAAATCTGAGGACGGGAAAAAAATGGCGGTTAAAATTAGTTTTTCGCCATTTTCGGCAAAACGGTAAGTTTTATCGTAAAATTAGCTCAGACAAAAATTGTAGCGGATAAAATTATCTACAAAAAATGTATCTATACTTTTCTTCCTAAGAGCCACCGTTTCTGAGATATAACGATCCAAAAATTTGGTGGCCATTTTTAAGCCTTTGGCAAACCAATTTTTACAATGAAAATGGGGAAAAACTAATTATTTTGACCTTTGACCCCCCGCCATTTTATATTTTTGAGGACTTTTGACATTTTATAAATAATTATACTCTAAACAATTTGACTAAGTTTCAGTTTCTTAGGAATTTATGTAACTTCATCCCTTATTTTTGATCGAATTTGAGTGGAGTAAAAGGGAAATTCAGAACAAAAGGAAAATCACAGGTGGTTGTCCAGGTGCTGTGAAGAGAAGAAAATCCAACAACCAGTGAACCATCGCCATTATTTCCTCTCGGGAAATTTTTTTCTTTCCGCCCCAAAAACTGCACAACAGCAGAAGTGAGAGATTTCTAAATTCCCAATCCAAAATTTAAATCTCTAAAGCTGGCATTCCGAGCTTTTCCCCATCGTCGAAGGTTTTCCAATCCTAAAATCAAAACTCAACGAATTCAGATTTAAGAATTATAAAAGATTGGAAAGGTTCGTTCTTTTTTGGGGGGGAAATTTTGAGGGTAACTCTTCAGGGAACTTTTGACAGAGTTTTGAAATTCTATTCTATAATCTCTCAAAAACCGACAATGGTTCATTCTGTAAAGAAAAAGGCGGGAAAAGAGAATTTCTTTTGGGAATCAAAAATTGATACCCTTCAGAATTAGAATTAAAAAGGGTTGAAAGGTTCACGATTTTCATTTCACGTTGGAGCTTTTGTGATCGAGATGAGACCCCGTCACGCCCAAGAGGGTTCCCTAACGGCTTTTTGCCAAACGATCCAACAGAACAACGCTCTTCAGCTTTTAATAATCTCCTTCCCCCACCCGACTCTTTGTGAACACCGTTTCGTTTTTCCTTTCACCCCGATCGGCCCTCGTACCGGTGCCCAACACCAAAAACAGTCAACTGAATACAGAGAAACAGGGAAAGGCTGCAGCCGACACTTCGGATACACCGTCACCGACACCGGAGGCAGCAGAAGATGGGCGCGGCGAGGGCGTGTCTTCTCTGTCGGAAGGCATCTTTGGGCTTACAGGGGAACACCTCGGCTGGGTGTGACTTCGACTGCTCCTTTACAAGAGGCCAAAGGCCTTCATCTCTATCTGGTCTGTGATTGGTTAGAAAAAAGGACAATTGACCTGCTCTTGAAAGGATTAACCCTTAGCGGTCGTATGTCTACTCTCAGCCACCACAGCAAGGACCTATACGAATCTTATACTGTATGCATTCCTGTGTCAGTTTAAAATGTTCCTGAGGGAACCTTTTCAATCAACTGATACGGTGCTCCATCGATTGGAGATAACAAAATTTAATCTAAACAAAAGTTGGGCAGAAACATTGTAGAATTCCAAAGAATATTTAATGAATTGTATTTAGGAGTAATTAGAGATTCTCTCTTGTTAAAATATGACTAAATATTAGTGAATATTATGTATATGTATCCCTGCTCTTTCCAAAGAAATTAAACCCGACCAATAGATACCCGTACACAAATTATATACGACCGCAAAGGGTTAACTTATTGAGTGCCAGATACGAGATATCCCATAGTAGAATTTTTGATGCAATAATTTGATACAGAAATTTTATTCAGAGAATCCAGCTACCAGCTTTTTTAAATAAAAATAGCAGTGAGTGCCATTACAGTACTGTAACCATTACGTTATGGGATATTACGTTACCCAATATACAGTCGACCCTCCTATGCCCGCCATGTGAGAGACTGAGACTTAGTGCCAATCACATGATTCGTAGCGTGTTATATAGAGACCATTCAGTTCCAAAGACAAAACAAAAGAAGAACGCAAAAGGGTATCAAAGAAGCCGCCGACTGCCGTTTCCGGGAATTCGAACCCTTCCGGAATATCGAGAACCTTCCGGATTTTTCTAGAAACTTGTTATCGATTATTCTTACCTTATGAGAAGACGTATGCAAGCTACTGTGTGTAGAGTTGTAAGAGTACCGCGTTATAGGAGGGTCGATGTAATTATCAATATATTCTGTAAACTTTAATGTACTGAGGTCAATTAAATCGACCCCCCACCTCCCCTAAAATCGAGAAATGACTATGCCACCGTTTTGCACCCTTACCGTTTCCGAGTTATAAGGGGTCGAAGTTCAGGGGTTAGCTCTTCCGAAGTCGAGAATTGTCTATGCCATCGTTTCGCACCTCTTTTGGAGAGTTTAGCACCCGAGTCTCGAGTTTGCACCTCCGTCCTTATCAAGTTTCCCCGTAAGATTTTCATTTTTAAAATTCCCCTACGCGCCTAGGAATTTGGTTATGCAACCATGACTGCAATAATAACCTTCAACCCCTAATAACTCAGAAACGGTAAGGGTGCAAAACGCGAAACTGAGGTGCAAAACGATTGGCATAGTCAATTCTCGATTTTAGGGGAGGTGGGGAGCCAACTTAATTGACCTAATGTATTGTTCAAAATAAAACCTCTGCACCCAGGGCAACACGCTCTAAATATGTCTGCCACTCAATGGGTTAAAGAACCAAGATGGGGGAGAGTTTATTGTAATTATGCGGTCCTCAGCAAAGACATAACGTTCCGTCGATCAATGGGAAGTGGTGATGCGCCGAAAAAGAAAAAAACTAAAAGAGAAAAGCTTTTTTCATCGGAATGTTGGGTTATTGACAAAAGGCATTTAAATTTAAGAACGAACCAAAAACCCTTAAATCGATAAAACCAATTAAAAATAAAATTTGTTGAAGAAATTCGACTTTTCTACAAAAACGCCATGAAAGTTTTTGTTGAAAATTTTATCCCCCGACTCGTCTCTCCTCTTTTTTAATTATTCCTTCTACTGATAATTAAATTACGTCAAAAAATATTAAAAAGATATTACAAGACATTTTAACATTAATTTCATTTTTCCTTTTTTTCCCTTTTTTCACACTTTCTGTCTTTTAATTTTCAATTTTTGCTCCGGTGAGAGAGGTCCTCCGGGCGAATGAGAGGATCCATTTTTTTTTTTTTTTTTTTTAGACCGGCGCTATCGTTTGAACAATTCCTGAAGTGTTCCGTCAAAAGACTCCCCTTGACCTCTCCAAGGTTAATGGCCCTTGCGATTCCCACTAAGTACGCTACATTAGCGCGGACTAATTATCCCAAACTTGGCAGTAATTAAATAAATTAAAGTCCCAGAGTATTGGAATTCAATTGACAAATCGACTGTCAATATTAATTTGAACACTTTTCGCAGCCTAATTCTTCTCCCTGGCCTTAATCCACTTTCTGCGGGTTTTTTGCATTACTCAATAATTTTATTAAACGTTCGTTGAAAGGCAAAAGCCGCCCTTTCTCGGAGAGGTTTTTTCGAAGAAAAAACTGGAAAATTTCTGATTTAAAAGCCTCAATTATATTTCTCATTCTCTTTGTGTTTTTCCAAAAGGGAAATAAATACTGCTCCCTTTCCCTTCGCTCCTCTTCGCCGATGTAATTTTCTTTCTCTTTGTCGAGGGAATGAATTGTTTGAAGGTCACGTGGACATAGAAAACCTATGAAACAATAATATAAAGTAATAAAAGTATATAATGAAATATGATGAGATTACTCAAGAGAGAAGTTGTTTCAATGAGCCGCGGCTTTTCATTATTGAGTTCCACCGCGGGGATTACGCAAGAAACTACCCCTAATACAAATGGTCTTCTTCCTCCCCTCCATAATGTCACGGGTAATGAAGAGAGCCCGGGAAATGCTTTTCCATTCCATTTCACAGCGGTGTATAAAAGGAGATTGATTGCCCTCTCCCAGAACTGTCTGCCTTTGGGTTCGCCTTACAATTCCTGCCATCTTCTTGGTCTTCATTTATTCATTTTTAACCCTTTCGTTACTTCTTTTTCTTCTTCATGGTGAACATCTCGATTCGTTCTTGTTCGGGTTTCTCTTTTACCTTTTTATCTTCTTTTGCTACTCTCATTCCATATAAACCATTTCTGTATCGTCGTTTTTGTCTTATTTTTTCTCTGCTTCGTCATTTCCCAGACTCACAGTTCTTTAAAAAGAAGTGATACTCTTCGACTGCCCAGTGCTGCCAACTTAACACACTTCCACACCGATACAGAAACTTCAAAAGAACGGTAATTACATAAGTTCTCCGACTAAATTGACAATTTTTTTCCCGAAGCCTTCTGCGCTCCCCAAAAAGGAAATGAACGTTTCCAATCCCGAACGCTTTCACCGATCCCATGGGAACTCTCGCCCTACCTGACTCTCCATTCGTCCAAACGTTTGACCCAATAATGAAACCGTAAATCCTTTTCCTTCTTGTAGTTTCACGCTTGTTTTGTTTTTTGTGTCAGCAGTACATTCTGCTTAAATTATTGGACCTTAACGTTTTAACCCTTTTTCCTCTTCGCAGCCGAATGGGGTTCCCATGCGAAACTAAAAGTTCAATGAATCAGAATATTACAAGTGGGGCTCTGTCGTTAGTTTTTTTTGTTATATCTCCGAATTTTTGTCATGGTTTGGATTTTTTTGTCACAAAAACACACCGGAGCTTTTCGATGGAATGTTTGCGAGTATTCAGACATTCCTTCACTCGAATTTGAACAGATTTCTAAACCAGACGATGAAAACTCGGGAGGAATTTCTTTTTCTGTAAAACAACTTTCAGTGTTTATGCGAAGTGGCCGGAAACACAAGGGATTCGAATTTTATTCGGCTCTCCCTCTAAATTCAATTTCACCTTCTGCACCGATGCCCATGAAAACATAACATGGCTGTTGGAATCGAAAATAAAAGTCCAAAAGGCAGAAAGCATTAGTTTTAGAGGAGAGGGGAAATCGGGAAGAAGACGAGGGTAAGTCGGGAGGGCAATGCTGGCGAAAAGGCTGTGGTTCGATTTGATCAAAGGACCGATAGAAAGGATTGCCCGTTTTTCTTCTTTCAAACTGTCCTTAGAGAGACATCAGTTATAAATGAAGATGAAAGGTTGTTAAAAAAAGTCTCTTCACGAGAGGAAAGTATTGGAAGTGAAAGAGATGAAGAATGTAATTCAAAGCAGAAGATACACTCAATCTGCAGCCATTTTAGTGACGTAATTTTTTTCCAAGAAAAGTTTTACTTTCAAATATTATCTCAAAATATTTTAATATAAATGAAAGCAGAGAAAATTCCAAAGGGTCTTAAATTACTGAAAATGCGTCAGTGAAAGTTACTGATGTCAAAGTGTCGGTCCGTATATTATTAAGACGTCTTGATTTTGTTTTCTCGTCATCTTAAAACTGAGTTATTTGATTGTACCTTAATTAAATTTAATTAGTTGCGCACTCACAATCGAAAAAGAATTGCACAGTGTTCGAAAACTGAAGCGCTCTTCAGAACTTTGACTTCTGCTTTTAAATTTCGAGTTTTGGGGTGATTTGTCAGATGAATATTTTATGGAATGAAACACCCAACCCCTAATTGCTTTCACTCTCTCCGGTGTTTCGTTTTCCCCCGGCCAAGAAAATTTTTTCATTTCCACTCCCCACTGCAGACTCTTATGGAATTGCACGTCGATAACAATACGCCAAATTGACAGATATTCGCAAAAGGTTAACCCTCGAAATGTTTAAATATTTATTTCGAACGCTAACGTTAATATTTAAAAACGCATAAGCCTACAAAAATAAACCTAATTTATCGCTAAAACAAAACTGTGTCGTTATAAATTTTTCAAAAAAGGATCTTTCACTTTAAGTGACTTTTAAATAAATTAAAGTGCAGACGCTAATTTTTTAATTGAAAATTCTTTCACTTTAAAATTTTTGTCAGATTTTAGCGATGACGCAAAAATAAGGTTTTTCGCATATAATAAAACGATTGAGTTATAATACTATAATAATTACCTACAGAATATGCATAACTTATGGTATTGTGCGGCATTTGACACCGCTCAAAAGTATTTTGACAATACAAAATTTACAAATTTCTTAGTTGATTATTTTACTATGAGATTTTATTATATATTATTTAGTTATAAATGCAAATAATAATATATTTGTAACATTACAATAATAAAATATACAAAACATAACTTTGTTTTTAGTTTTCTGTTTTTTCTTTAATACTCTTACTTAATTCTATTATTAATAGATAAACTCTTTGTTTCTTCCGTTATTTAATTAATATCAAATTAAAGTGAGGACTGTTGTAAAGCACTTTAATGAAATTTTACTTTGTAATTAACTTTTAAGGGTGAAAAACGATAAATTTTGTATTGTCAAAATAATTTTATGCGTTTCTGTATATTAAGAGCTTGGAATGTGATTTGAGGTTCCTGCTGACATATACACTCATCTCCATTTTTAAGAAAATAGTTATGATGCTTAATAGCTCAATAATAAATTCTATATTTACAACCGGATGTGAAGTTTCGCGGAATTGAAAGTCTTACGGATTAAGTTATGTTAATTATCTTCGGGCTCTCTCTCCGGAGCTGTCTGGAAATTAAAACAAATTTAATTAATTCAATTGAACTTATGTAACAATAACAATGCGATGAATTAGTGAAAAAAATTTACTTTGCTTCTCCGCTCTCCATATTTTGACCAAAACGTAACCGTGCATTTAGTTCTCTGTCCCGTCTGCTGATTAAATACTGAACAGGTGTCAAAAGGAGGGCAGTACAAATGCAGACTGACAGCAGTGTTAACGTGACTGGGGTTTTCCACTCGATGAAGACCCAGAGAGTCTGAAAAGCAATGACTTCGTCTGAAAACCTGCTGAGGCGAAACTTCCTAAAGTGCACTCTCCCACGATTAGCTTTCAACATGCCATCCCATAAATTACACTAAGCATACGGGTTAAGTCTGAAGTGTAAGCACTTTGAAAGCTTCTCGTGTCTCTGCTTTTTAATTCTTACTTTCGAAGACAATTGTATTCCCAATCTATCCATGACATATACGTACCGTTTATGTAGCACACCTCATTCATCCTGAGATTTGTTCTTTCAGTTTCTTTAAGTCTTTTACTTTCTATATCGGAATTTTTTTCGGATTCGTTTGGAAAAGCGAATCTTATCTCGCTGAGAGTTCCTAAAAAAAGCCATAAATTACTTGTAGATTCGACCCAAAATGGAAAGAAAAGGGTGTTAAATAGGATTTCCCGTGAAATGGGTCCTTCAAAAGATGGAATTGTTAAGGACTTTCCTCGGGGGCTTCTAATGGAAAAAAACAACCCCTTTAACCCCAATGATGGATCTACCTTTTAGAACCTTCATAAAGCAATGAGCATCTGCGTGATCATGTATGGCAGATCCGTGTCCCTCTCCCCAGCACAATATCATGAGGTTGAATTTCCCGTTTCCCGAATCCACCAAATTTCTCGTATATCTGAAAGAAATTGTGTAAACAAACAATAATTCTAATGGTCGCCTTGGAGCGACTCATACCTGTGCCTGTCGAATTTGGCGTATTTCTTCCACTCTTGAGGCGAAGATTTATACGCCGTCAAAATTTCGCAAATATAATCGACGTCCACTCTGTCCTTTTCGAACTCGACGTAAAGCTTTGATATTAAATCCTCGAGGGATGCTACATAGACACCGCCCAGGCATCTTCCCATGTTCTCCATACTGTTGGTTTCCCTCTGAAACATTGTGTCCTCGGGATTCGAACAGGACAGACTCTTGTAGTGCTGCATTTGCGAAATGCCACTCGGTAGGGGCTCCTTCATCATTTCTTTTGAGTGTGCTTAACCTAAAATATAATAAGTGGAAGAATAACAAACTCATATTTTAAGTATTCTTCAGTTAAAAATTAATTTTAGGCCAGTAGGGTTAGTTTTTAAAGATTTTTTCCTAATTTTTTAGATATTGGAGTTAAAGATGGCGGAAAGTTCGTAGGCCGCGGTTTATTTTATCTCGATGGAATTCACGTAAACGTCAATTATGTGTTTATTAAAAGCTAATGGCTAAAATACCAAATTACTGTCGGTACCTAAAGTTCAGTGTCTAAGCCGTAAATGTCCGAATTAAAAATCCAGAATTCCTAGTGCGATAATATTTAATTTTTTAAACGAGGAAGTCTTTTCGAAAAGACTTAGAACAGCTCCTGAAATATTTTCTTAACTTTCGACGACGTTGAAAAACCCTTATTGCTTTTAACTATTGATATAAATTGAAAGGGATGTTTCTGCACCCTAAACTTGGAGTTTTACTCAACAGTTAACAAAGTTAACTTTCTCGCAATTAGATTACTGAAATGCTTTAAATTTACTGATTTTTTTTAAACAGGTCAGACCTTAAAATGGCTACTTGAATATTCTCACGAAAAAAGTGTGTTCACTTTGCCACGTAATTATAATTTCGAATGAGTCTGAGAAGATATCAAAAAGGAGTTCGGTCAAAGGCTTGAAGATCAAAACAAATCCAATTGGCCTTTCCTCCCGGAGGAAAGGAATTTCAGATTCTTTGACTTGGACAAAGAAGAACCTTTTTGAGGGTGACGACCTCAAAAGGGATAATTTACAGAGTCGTTGAAAGCATGAAAATGTTGGAAGGGCAAAAGCCATTCAAACCGTTGGGTACCGAAAGGTGAAGTTAGTCAAAGAATTTTTTTTTTTAATTGTTAGCTACTCTTATGAAAAATTCTGCGAAAAGCCCGATAATCGCAAGGTCACTACGAGCAAATAAATTCCGACACCTCATTCTGCACACACATCCCTCACGCACGCTTACGATAATTTGGATTGCGCACGGCTTACTTGTCGTCCAACGAAAACCTGAAAATCCGTCCAATGGTCGAAGCGACCGAAAGTTACTGCTCGATCTCGAAGTGTACACCCACCACTTCAGATAACTATTAAACATTAACTACCAGCCGATTGCTCCCTCTCGCTGTTATATACTTGGTGTTTCAGTAAAACCTGAGGCCCACAGTCCGACATGCTAACGAAGGTTGCATCAAGGCTATTTTATGAGTTTTCCTCATGCAGTCTTCATGTTCGTCTTCCTCAGGAGTGTGCATGGGTGCATGGGGTGCTTAGATCACATAATTCTCGGTATTCCCTAGAAGAACGGGGTTGGTCTGAATATTCCCCGAGGGGCATTCCCCTCAATGACATTAACCCTTTTGCGGTCGTATAAAATTTGTGTATGGGTATTTATTGGTCGGAATTAATTTCTTTGGAAAGAGCAGGGATACATATACATAATATTCACTAATATTTAGTCATATTTTAACAAGAGAGAATCTCTAATTACTTCTAAATACAATTTATAATACTGTATATTCTTTGGAATTCTACAATGTACACAACTTTGGCTAAGATTAAATTTTGTTATCTCCAATTGTATTAGTTGATGAAAAGGTTTAATAGAAATTGAGGGAAAGTTTAAACTGATACAGGAATGCATACAGTATAAGATTGTTATAGTTCCTTGCGAGTTCCTTGAGAAACATATTAGTTCGTGAATAAGTTGTTTAGGCATTGAAGTTCCTTTAAGAAAAGGATAAACTGATATAGGAATGCATACAGTATAAGACATACAGTATGCTACAGTAACTAATTCACCGTATTAGTTCGTGAATAGTTTCGTCAGACATTGAGGTTACTTTAAAAAAAGTATAAACTGATATAGGAATGCATACAGTATAAGATTCGTATATATTCGTATAATTGCTTGCTGTGGTGGCTGAGAGTAGACATACGACCGCAAAGGGTTAAAAAATATGCCCTCATTAGCAGACATTTAATTATTCGGAAGGTTTATTCAAAAAGACACTTAATAAATGTGAGTGGAATGAAGCTGAATTAGCTGCGACTTCTGGTTGAAAGGAGAAAGGACAGGTGCATAGATTGTTTTAAGGGTTGGAAAAAAGAGGTTTGAAGTGCAACCCCCTCGACACGCAACATTTAAGCATTAGTCAAATAATATCGAAAGGGAAAAAGATAATTTTTGAAAGAGAAAATCGAATTCTACAATCAGAACGTAAACACATCACACCAATGGCGCAAAAACAGTCACGACCGATGATATTGTCTCAAGCAATTATTAGTCACAGTTTTTAATTATAGTCTCGTTTTCTATAGAATTAGAATCGCGTTGATAATTCAGAGTGGAGACAACCCAATTGAACCTGTCTGATATCGTTAATTGAAAAGTCTTCCCGGATTTTCCAGAGAGAATTTCGGGATGTGAGGTTTTGTAGGAATTAAAAATAATGTCAGATTTTTCGAGCAAACCAACCGCAATGTTTTTCGAGCTTTATAACTGACAGTATAATTTAGGTCATTGTCAAAGAAGAAAGGTCCTGTCAGCGAAATCTGAAGACAAGCAACATACGGCTTTGAAATGTCGGCTAATCCTGCATAAGCATCATTTGTATGCGACAAAGTTTCGTCCCTAATTATATAAGTTGTCTTGAAAATGGTATACTATTTATAATGGTGTCATCAACTTTTGACTGACTTTCTCATGACAAGTGTCCTGCATTAGAGATTATTTTACGTCTTTCTACTCAGCCTAGGGTTACAAAACCATTAAATAATAATTGAAAAAATCCTGCTAAAGGTCTCAGGAACTGAGATCCTCGACGAGGACTTTGCTTCATCCCACGTGAAACCTTCAAGGAACCTTAGGATGGCTTCGAACTCTTCGGCAAAGTCCTCTCAATTCTGCAGTGCCAATTTCATTTGGACATCCCTTTTAAAACTCTAATAGAGTCATACAGGTTCTTCAGGCTTCTTCCCATCCTTCCGGTGTTTTACTTTCTCAGTGCTCTTAAACTTTCTCTACCCGCGATTTTCAAAAAAAAACTGATTTCCATACCCAACTCTCGTTGTATAGTGTTTCTACTTTCTGTATGTCACGAAAATCTCGGTGTAGGAAACAGTAAAAACCCGGAAGAAAACTATAAAGTTTAAATCTTTGGCTGTTAAAGTTGAAGAACAAAGACCAATAATGTTAACTCTTTGGCGCCGTTGTCATTAGGTTCCTTCCAATAAATCAGTACAAAATGTACTCTTTGAAGGCATAATTAGGCGCACTTAATACTCAGATAAATTTTAGGTTCCGCCTGGAAATACAGGAACGAGAAAAGGCAAATAAATGAATCCGAATAAAACTAAATCGATTTGGCATAAATGAATTTTACTTTGATTACAACTGTAAAACTACAATCGTCAATAAATAAAAAAAGGTTTAGTTTAGGTATTAATCAGTCTTTCTCCTTTGCAAGTATTCTTATAAATCCTCCAAATCGACTCCACAGCGAACGTTGTAGAACTGAACACACGTCTTGAATTGATTGTGAAATAACGTGGCGTTCGGGCAAAGGAAACTCTGAACAATTTTACCTTGGCAGAGGTGGTATACCTGAAAATGGGAACAGGCAGTTTTGATTAAAACTTATAAATTTAACAAAAATTAATTTTTTACTGTAATTCCAAATCGTCGAATCGAAAGTTTCAGTTTAAACATTCAAAAGATAAAAGTGTCCGATTTAGTGTATCGAACTGACTAAAAGTTTCAACAGTTTAGTTAAAAACAGGCAATCCCTATAAAACGAAAAGGTAATCAAAAGTAAATTCAAAAGAGAATTCAATTGAAAAAGAAAAATCGAAATTAGAGAACGTAAAGCTTATTAAAGCTTTTGAATGCTGAAAAAGAATGAACGTCACAAGCCCAAATCCTTTACAAACGCTCTCGCAATTACAGTCAATGCACAAATAAAGGATTACGAATTAAAGGATTAGGAAGTTCACAACTCGAATGCATATCAATCGATGAATGATGCAATAAAATACTATTAAGAGAGTCAAAAAGCTAAACCCCGGAAGTACATTAAACCCTTATATGGGGGTAAAAAGCTCGAGAAATAAGTCAGACATTCGACTGCACTGAATTAAGTATAACTGACTAAGCCGAAGCTTTAAATTTTCAGTTACGGGAGTCGTCCTAAGATAAAATCTGTGATGCTGCCTGGTAATGATTTCTAAAAAGCTCGGAAAAAGTTTTTAAAAGCCAATTTTGAGAGAGCGATTTTTTGTTTCAAATGAAATAGTTCCATAAAAGACTTTTCCGAAAGCCTTTGGCAGTTCCACGAATGCAATGATTTTTAAGCTTATTTGTATGCGTAAATATTTTATGAGTGCTTTTGATTCATTTGATATCCCAAAAGCTCTCTTTTAGTTTTATTTCGCGGCAGTGGATGTCTGGAATTTGGACAAAATAATCATTTTGAGTAATTTTTTGAGAGAACAAATTAACGAACATGGAAGAGCGATCGCAATGTAAATCAAATTTTGATGAGTTGGTCACTGTTGGAATACAGTAAATACAGAATGCCACTGATGATAAGCTTTTCTTTTTTAATCTTTCCACTCTCTTTATAATTTAAACTCTGCAATTGATTTACCTGACATTGTGCCTCTGTATCGGCGTGATAACCCCATTCTTTGTCGGCGCAGGTAAAAGATGTTTTTGGAATTTTATGATAAGTTGGATACAATGGTGGATCTTTAGACACGTGAAGATCATGATACATGTCATGAGGAGAGTCATCGGCATTGAGGTAGTGCCCACATTGTGTTTGTGAAAACAGCACTGGAAAAGCTGAAAATACGCAAAATGGATTTCACTCTTGAAAAGAATAAGTTATGCACACAACAATACACTTGTGAATGACAAGCAGTCAGCTGTTTTTAAACTACAACTCGAGACGGAATCACTTTTAACCACAAGAAAAACTCCCAATGAAAATTCTAAATCAACTTTCTGACTTTTCTCATTTGGTCTTTAATTCTTCCAAAAAAAGTTAGTTCACACATAATTCTGGAAGTTACAGATTTTCACTCGTTTTTATGTAAACAGTGAGAAAATTTAAGTAAGTAAAAAAGTATTAGTCAATGCAGGAACTTCTCGTTCTTTGAGTTCCCACATACAGTAGTGCTCAAAAGTATTTCGAACAATACAAAATCATTTGCTTTCAACCCGTAAGAGTTACAAAGTAACTTGGCTTTCATTAAAATGCTTTACAGCATTAATTTAAGGTTTGTTTATATTTTTATTTAATTTAAAATTTTATAACTGATTTGTTTCCTGTTTGTATTTTTATTTAGTTTGTAATTTTTCTTTGCTTGTCGTTTTGTAAAATGTATTGTTGTTTCTCTTAATGCCCACGGTCGAAATAAGAGTTAATTATTATATATCTATTATAAACTTTCTCGTAAAATGCTTTACAACAGTCCTCACATTTATAAATATAATATTAATTAAATAAGAGAATAAACAAAGAGTTTATCTATAAAATTATCTATTAATAATAAAAGTAAGTAAGAGTATTAAAGAAAAGAAGAATGTTATGTTTTGTATATTTTATTATTTTTATGCGACAAATATATTATTAATAGTATTGATAACTAAATAATAATTAATAAAATCTTACAGTAAAATAATTAGCTAAGAAACTACTAAATTCTGTATTGTCAAAATACTTTTGAGCGCTACTGTATGTTAATAATAACATCCTACGGTATTTCGTCCTCATTAACGAGTATTAATTAGTGAAAACCAAATAATTATACAAATATCACTATTTTCTCTCAATGAATGAAATGAGTATAAATACATCTCCGTCAGCAGTTCGAATAAGTGAGATGGCACAGTTCTTACCTATTGCAAAGAACGACAGCAATTTAAAACTCAAATAAGCCATATTTTTCATAAACGCAGTGCAAACTCTCACAAAACTAACATTGAACAAACGAAGACTCCTAATCAACGGCGATAGCAAACCATTTGAAGTAAATTTGAATGAAAGACTTCTCGGAAAATGTGGTTCAGGTTGTCCGCAAGGTCATTGCTCACCGTTCACACATGAAAATTCAGTACGGGAATCCGCGCGGAAAGAAATGGATAGTTTGCCTTAGTTAAAGGTTATAAATTTAAGTTCCCGATTTATTTCCCGTTATTTGTCACAACTTTTCGCGGTGTGTGTGACAAATTAAGGAGGTAAAGCCTTTCCCAGAAGGGAGGATCCTTCGATTTTTAAATCCGATTTATTCCCGTAAACCGCCAAAAACTTGAGGGTTTTTTTATCTGAAAGAAAAGGGTGGAATTAGGGGAGGCGTGGAAGAGGGAGCAGTTGAGAAAGGAAAACTCAGCAAACCAAGGACAGCTTGAAAATACTGATGAAACCGATTTTCGACCAAAGGAATGTTTCCCAGGGTTTTTCTTCTTAAGAGAAATTTATCCTTTTTTGGAGGGTCACCGCTTTTTTAAAAAGAGAATTTAAGCAGTTATAAATTCAGTTATTCCCTTTTGCATTATACTCTTTCTTTCTCGAGATTCCTACATTTCCTTTACAAAGCATACACTGAAATAAAACTTATTTCCTGAGCTTTGTTTAAAACGTCAACCATTTTTTGATTAAAACTGTCATAAGAAAGTGTCTTTAAAGTTCATTTCAACACTGAGCTTTTTATAAAGTCAGCGTTTGCCGTTCCATTAAAATGAGAACCACTTCATTTCAGGAAATGAAGACTCAGTGATCTCATTTAACCATGGCCTTTAAAACTCACCTAATGTCACGGTGGAACCAGACATTAGTTCGGCTTAAATTGTTCCCACAAACGGTTACTTACTCTTAATGAAAAAGCTGACAATGGCTAATCATCTGCCTCTTTTGATATCTGAGTTACGGCTGTCAGTTTGAGCTGAACTGACCCACAGAAAAGCGACTGGAAAACGCGTCCTTGACCCGATTCAAAGGACCATTCACTTTTATTACAATCTCCGGATGAGTCCTCGCACAATAAATATCAGACGTTTCTGTCTGAACATTTTTTTTCAGTATGAACAGGACGAGAGATTTACCTTGAGGTAAAAAAGATGGACCGGGTGTGTGAAGTTTGCAGAATGTGGACCTTGTACACTTTCAGAGGTTGGAGAGTGGTAAACGCAGGAGATTTCCGTTTGCATTGTTTGAGGGCAAATGACGTGGGATTTTGTCATAAATGATTTAAGTCTTAGACCCAGAGGATAGTTGTTCATTAGGTCCAAAGTTATAGAGGAAAAACCGAAATAAGAAGCTCTTTTCGAATTTAAAACCCCAAAAATATAAAAAGGAATTTATCATTCATAAACAAAAACATTATCACGCGGGAATTCTTCATAAATAAGTTAATGAATTATTAATAGTTTTCTTTGGACGTCATTCGAATTCACAGAACTGAAATTTTTTTGATAAAAACGTATTCACAAAATTTCCAATTTCAAATACAGTAATTCCCTACAAAAGGTAACCGACACTCCACAGAATTCCTAACTCTCCTGAAAATAAAAATCTTCTGCTTCGGACCATTATAACAATCAATCTGGAAGATTTCCAAAGTGAATGTTCTCTCTGCGGAGTTTAAATCAGGTGAAAGACGACAAAAAAAAGGAAAAAACTGGGAACGAAAATACAGAATGGTAAACAAGAGATTTAAATTAGGCGTGAAAAAATAAATGAAGCGTATGTTTCGAAAGCGGCGAATGTATTTTTTTAGTCTTGTAATTCTTTACAATTGAATATCCAAATTTTCACATTAATTTAAAGAAAAAATCTTTTTTCTTTTTCTTTTGACCTTAAATCGTCAGAGAGGCAATAAAGGTTTCTATGCAATGGATTTCTCTCTTAATCATTTTGTTTAAAATTTAATGCATACACAAATTCATGATCAGGAAAAAAATCTTTTAAATACTTCCTTTCGTTTCCACAAATGGTAAGCAAAGAAAACGTTAAGAAAAATAAATTAGTGATTAATAATTTTTATTAATTAAAAAAAATAAATAGTAAGAATATTAAGCGCATTATTTTTAATACAAACTAAAATTGTAGAGAATGAAATTTAATTATTTCAAATTCAAAATTTTATAACCAGTATAAATTGAAACACAGCTCTGTATGCTGATTTAAGTGCATTTAAATATTAAGCAAAGATATCTCTCTTACATAAATTAATTTTAAATTAAGCATAAAAAATGCCAAATTGCCAACAAAAGCATTTTTCTATTATAAGCCGGAATTATGAAACTCTTAAAAAATATTTATCTTTTGCATCTTTATTATAATTATATATCAATCTGCAGTAATTCCAATGTGAATCATTTTATCTTAAGCTTAAGCAGCTCTTGAAAAATAATCAGCATTAAAGTTAATGAACTTCAAAAAATTTTCTTACAGTAAACACCGATGTTAAAATAACATTTAATTGTTATTTTCATTTCTGAAGTATTTTTTGGATTGTAATACAACATTCATTTTGATTATTAACATTTTTATATATTGTGAATTTTGAAGAAAAGGAAATATGAAGCTTGATGAGTTTCTATGATACAGTATTACATCACTGAATAAAATGCATAATATTTTCACCATAATTATAGTTTATCTCAAATAATGATAAGCACTTATTTTAAGTTACATTAGCAAAAATAGATTTTAATTATAATAAGCAGAAATCTGCTTACTTTAGTTTTTTTCCATTAAATAACATACACAGAAATTTAATTATTTTTTAGCAGAATTAACATTTTCTAATTTTGATATAGCTTCATTCAGTAAAAAAAAACTCTTTGTAATTTCAAGGCAAACCTCATTAAACTTTGTCAAAACTTCCCCAACTTCATTATTTATTTCATTTAATTTTTCTTTCTTTTCTAATTGCTTAGATAATAAATTATTTAAATCATCTCTCAATAACTGAGCATTTTTTATTTTATCATCATCTAAAACATCTTTCAGTTCGTTTATTTTCTCCATACATTTGGCAGTTTCTTGATATTCATCTTTCATTGACAAAATTATGTTGAGTTTTGTGTTAATTCCAGTGGGGTCTTCACTTAGAGGATTAAGATCCAAATAGTTGCTGAGTTCATTAAGCCTTTTAAAAATTGAAGTGAATTTCTCACGTCCACTCAATGCGGCAGTCATTATTGTGTTTGCTTGCAGAAGAGAATCAATCACTGGGTTGAAATTTTCTGTTGGTTCAGGTTTGTCACCATACACCTTCAGTTCTAATTCTTGGATTTTAGATTCCAAAATGTCTAATGCTTCTGTATCGGACATTTTTCTCTGAAAGAAAGAACATAAAAATAAGTTCCGACAGTAAATAAAAAGTAAAGCTTCTAAATATAGTAGCAAACAATAGAAGAACATTTATTCATTATTTTGTTGAAATATTATAAATTAACTTTTATTTCTCTTACCAATAAAATATCCTCCTTCCTGAACTTCAGAAATACTTCTTACTTATTTTATTTAATACTGCTTAGATAATTATAAATTACATAAGGGGTAGATGTCACTCAGAGGTAACCTTAAAAGGTACAAAATAAGAAAAATTACTCCTTAGACAATGTCAAAATCCTCAAACAATTTTTTTAACTTGAATTAGTCAGAACACTATAAAATAAAGATCAATAATTAAAATAGCGAAGCCTCTAAAATAGCTGAAAAAGACCAAGTGAGAGAAATTTTCATTTCAAGTGGAAGAAAATCGAACCTGCAAGTACTTACCATATAAAACTAAATGGAAAAAAGTAATTATTACAAAATGAATGAGAATACGCACTATTGAGGAACCATATTGTTATATTTTGAAGTCTGCTAGCTTAGCAGAAAGCAAGTCTGCTTGTTGTTTCTTTCTGCTGCCACGACTCTCTTCTGCTTTTTCCGGTAAACGGCTATTTTAGTGGAGCTTTGGCGGTTAAGTTTTTTATCGATATTTTAGTGAGAAGTTTGTGTATTTTTCTGTTAATTAGTGTTAAAAGTGTTTAAATGCAGATTATGTTTAATTTAAATTTATATATCCCACACAATTATGTTTTCAGTTACTGATTTAATTCAGATATACACGTATATTTTGAAAAAATTTAAAATAAAGTGAAAAACAAACATAAAAAATAAAACGGCACTGCAGGTTTTCATATTGAAAGCAATTTTTTTTCAACAAATGAATGACGTTTCTCAGTTTTTAATGATTTAAACATTTTAGTAACATTAAGGTTGTATGCTTCATTGCAAACGTTTATAATTTCGGACACGTAATAACGTCTGTAATCTTTGCCTCAGATTATGAATAAAATTTCTACTCAAATTTCTATAAATTTAAAAGTTTTGGCCTTAAATCTCGTATTTCGAAAGTAGTATAGACTTTGAAGTCAAAAAATGACACAATGTTAGAAAGTGTCATTCCTTGTCAGATATACATTGGGACAAATAATTTAAAGGTAAATATTTTATGTGAGTCTTTATTTGCATTATATCCTTAAATAGAAAAAAATTATTATTAATAAGGAAACTGAAAACTTACCATTTTATTGAAAATCACATGAGAAAAGTACAAAATAGAAAGTATATGCTAAAGGTAAGGCATTTAAAAAATTGTAGTTTTCTTAAAATAAGAGTAATTCAATAATTCTGTTATTACAATAAAATAATAATATAAGGTAATAATGACAGAGAAATTTCACTTATTTACAAAAGTATATAGTACAAACAAAAAAAATTATACTTTTTTTTTCAAGTATACAAAAATCTGTATGAAAAAAATTTCATGAACTATATTATAAAATACTATTAACTTCACTAACTAAACAACTACTTTCACACTTCCTGACTATGACTCAATAAATTTGACTACAATGAGTTAAGAAAAGGAATCAAACACTTTTTTTACAAAAGAAGGGTTTTTTTTTTCTATAAACATACACTCTTTCCATGCTATTTGTTATACTGTTAAAAAAACTTAAATAAAACCTATTTTATGGGGCTTAAGTTCGGGCTTTTCAGTACTCAAAAATCATTTTCGAAATTGTTTGAAATTTAAATTAAAAGCGTCTATCGAATCATTCGGTTTTATCTTTTGGTGATGGCCAGGGCTTTCCTTTCGAAAGGGTTCCCGATCGTTTTCTTAATCCAGTCAGTGACCGGTGTGATGGAGCTGAATATTGATGGATGAGATCCTCGACCGCACGTGCTGTGGTAACTCAAAACTCCCTGTAGTTCCCATTCCCCCCTGTCGTTTACACACATGAGCGGCGCTCCTTCTTCGTTCTGAAATCGAATAAATTCGGTGATGAAATGCGTGTGCCAGAGAAAGGCGATTACATACGGAGCGAAAGGATGTAAAACTTACGTAACAAAGTGATTTTTGAGCTGAATTATATCCAGCGCAAATCTTGTCATCGGTGATAAAACCTGAGTAATGTTCAGTCGAGTTACACTCCGTTAAATTCATTGTTGGCACCGGCAAGTACTGCAGCTGCTGTCGTATGGATTTGTCTGAAATTAAGCAAATGTTTCATAATAATGTTTTAATTGAAGAATACTTTGTTATATTCGCGAGGCCTACCTTCGGGAGCATCCATTCCCCAGCCAGCAGTCACGCATATCTGCCTCGGTTGCATTTCTTGTTCTGGAAGGCAGACAGCGCCCAGATTACTGGTGAACTGCAGGGACTGGTCGAGTTCGACCAGAGCCAGGTCGTTGCTGAACAAGAACTGATTGAATTTGACTTGAGGATGAGGGATTATTGATAAGATCTTTCGCGTTTCTGCATTTTCTCGCTCCGTTTCAAAAACCGTCGATCCGCCGAAAAATTTCCAATCTTGTTCGTTCAAATTTTTGTTACTGAAATTTATAAAAAATATTAGTAGGCCATTTTCATAAAGTATTTAAAAATTAGGTGAATTTCTTACCCCATTTTTAGGCAGTTATAACTGGCTAAAACCCATCTCGGAGTGAGGATGTTAGCAGTACAGCTATGGAAATTTCTAATGTTATACAGCAAAGCGACGGAGGGCCACTGTCCTGCTGTAGCGCTCATTCCGCCCACCAATCTCGCTTCCACGCTGCTGCTGTCTGTCATGCTGCGTGAGCCGCAGCCTGAAAAGAAAAACGAGATTGCAGCCCGGGATTCCCCATCGAAAATGCCGTCAATTCAAATTAACTTACTGAAATCCTGGCAACTGACTGTCACCAATTTCCCCGAAGAGCAGTTACCCTCGCTCTTCATTAAATTAACTATAACTTTCTTATTAAAGTTATCAGTCGAGCCATTTTTCAAGATGAAAAATGACGTTTCAGTCGTTATCGACGAACTCTTCTCGTTCTCAATAGGAACTGATGAATAATAGCCCAAAGATGCGCAGACGTCGTCCGAATTTCGGGACGTCCAGTCGTCGGCGCACACTGGCTCGAAGTCCCCGGACCCGGTCCTGGAATTATCATTTAAATTATTACAAATTCGACAAAGAAAGTTCCCAGAATGAAGGCCATCATCCGAAAGCCTTACTTTATTTTTAACAGATTGGAGCCCGGTTCTAATTTCACGCAGTCCCATTCGTCACTCCTGTCGGGACAGTCGTCGAGTCCGTCGCAAACTTGTTTCATGGAAATGCAACCGCCGGTTTGACATTTGAACTCTTCGTGAGAACAATCTGAAATCGGAAATGTTCCGTTTTAAACAATTTGCTTCTTGACGTCCCTGTCTGTTTTCTTCTGTTTACTCACCACACAATTGTTCGTCCTCTCCCATATTGCATTCTTTCACGCCATTACATTTATAAGTTAAGGGTACACACCAGCCTTCCGGACAGAGATACTCGTCATTGCCGCAGGAAGCTGTAACAAATTGTAACAGTTAACAACATATTTTTAAACTCTCGGTAACTCTTGCAGTTCAGTTAGTCTTACTCTGGCAGTTGTATTCATCAGTGTGGTTATCGCAGTCCGGTTTCCCATCGCACTGCCACACAACGGGTATGCATCTTCCAGAAGGGCACTGAAATTCGTCAAACTCGCATTTCCAGCTCTCTGTAATCGTATAAAAACCATTAAACTCTCAATCTTTTGATTGAATAAAATTCAAATTCAAAGCTACCAACCGCACTGTTTCTCATCGCTGCCGTCACTGCAATCCAAAATCCCGTTGCAGACTAAATTACGCTTAAGGCAACTGCCATCTGAGCACTGGAAGTTTCCAGGACACCCGTTTTCGATGCATCCTAACTCGTCCGATCCGTCCGAACAGTCGTTTATAGAATCACATTTGGACGAGAGACTTATACAAGCGGATCCTCTTTTAGAGGTTCCATTTACGCATTGGAATTGACCTGGAAGGAATCGAATTTTATTGAGTTCTGATGAGACAGAATCTTTTTAAGGTATCCGGATCACGTACCTGCCGCGCATTTCGAGATGTAACCAAAATAGTTATTGACTTTGTATGCAGTCCCAGTCGAAAAGAAATTCGGAGACATTTGACGCGTATAATGAATCGTTTCGTTAGATGACACGTCTGGCGCCGTGACTTCTTCAATGGCCACCGTTGGCGTGTCTTTTCCCTGAGTGTTTCCCACTGCGAAAACGGTCGAGTTTCGGAAAATCACCGAGGGTTTGGTGAAGCTTCTCGAAAATGTAGTCCCGCTGTTGTTTGCTATTATATAGGCTCTAGAATTGCCGAAGTCACCGCTCTCTCCCTTAATAACAAAGCTTGGCTGTGCGGTAACATTCGAAAATACATACGTTCCAGATGAATTGGTGAACATATGATAGTGCCCTTCCTGGGGATTAAAATGTCCATCGAAAACTGTTTCAGGTAATGAGCCGTTTTCAATCTTGTACACCGTTGAATTTTTAAAAGTATACTGATTGCTTGGCAGCGATGTTGTAAATGTGGTGTTCCCGAACCTTATTTCGTGGCCATCCTGAAGTGTGCCACTTTGTCCGCGTACAATAATAGTGGGCTGCACTACAGAACCGTTAGGAAATGTTGTAGTGTAATTTACAAGAGTGTAAGCTTGACCGTCGGAATGGCCGAAGGTTCCATTGAGTTGAGGAATAACTGTAGTGACATTGTGGAAGGTTGAGTTGGCAAATCGCAATGTGTGGCCATCTTGAAGGCTCCCACTTTGACCGTGAATTATTATCGTTGGATTAGCAGTTGTTGTATTAATAACACGGTATTCTGGCGTTATCTCTCCACTGGTTACGATTTTCGGACCCAAGAAAGAGGTGCTGTGTACTCCTCCATCAACCATTGTACCATTAATTTCGATTCTTGTATTAGGACCTTGGGAGATTGTACCGTCCCCTATTCCGTCGAATACTGTTCCGGGTACAATTTTGATGGTTTTCGTGGTTAGGTCACTATTCTCAGTAACTGTGAAAGGACCGGAGGGATTAATATTCAAATGCTCAGTTCCTGAATCGGTGTGAGTTGTTCCTGATGACGTGCTGGACATGGTTTTTACTGAGGGTTCGTCTATCATCTGATGATAACTTTGATCAATGGGAATTTGTCTTTGTTGGTCGCCATTTTGAACTTGTATATTGGGTTTTCCAAATGTGGTTGAACCGATTTCTTGACCACTTGACTGCCCCGTATATTCTGGAACTATCTCTGGTGCTTCAGTTCTTTTCTCCAGTGTGTTTATATTACTCGGCTGAAATGTGGTTTCAACTTTCTCTTTATAATCGGGCATTGCTGTCGTTTCGTCGGAAGTAACTCTTACTCCGATTTCAGGTTGAACTGTGATTTTCTCAAAAGGACTCACTGTTTCAGATACGTCTTTCACGAATTCTTGACTTGTCTCCGGGTTTTCCTTTGATGTGTCAGTAACATATTTAATATGTCCGTCCTCTAATTCTACATTCTTTCCATCCTTCCCACTACCGGTCTTTTTTTTCAAATCTTTTTTCTTGGAAACTTTCTGCTTTTCGTATTTATAATCTTTGTCGAATTTAGCGTAATCTTTATCTTGCTTTTCTCCTTCTTTACCGTCTAGTAATTTAACTTTGGAATCCGACTTCTGTACTTCCGATTCTTGAGTCTGACCTATTTCTGAGTTGGAATCGGGCGCCACGGTTTGAAGAACTCTCAGATCGTGATTACTTATTCCGTGGGGTTTGAATGACACCCCCGGAACTCCATCAAATCCGTGAGAGCTGATGACAGTTACTTCTCCATCGGGTTTCGTTGTGTGCTCGTTTTGAAGACTGTACTCCAAATCGAAAGCGTTTTCGTTGCCGTTGACGTGTTTTTGAAGAACAAAATCACCTGGAGTGACCGGAGGTCTCGCGGTGGCTTCTGTTTTTTTATCCGAATCCAATTTATCATTTTTTACGTAATCCTTTATTTTTTTCTTATCGCCTTTATGTAACTTACTTGGGTATCTATTTATTAATTCTTTACCATCGTTCGAACCTGCCTCTTTACCTAAAAGAGTGTTGAATTCTTCGTTGTATAATAATTCGTCTTTTATGTTATTGGAGAATTCATCAGGTGATTTTGTTGTTTCATTAATGTCCTGACTATGGTGTTTGCCTGTAGTGTCTCTCAGATCTGTCGCCTTTTCTCTCTCATCAGTTAATTCAATATTCATTCTCCCATCAACGACATGAGGCGCGAGCACTGAAAACAATGTGGTCATGGCAATATGGGACTCAGTTGTTGTTTTGTGAATTTTTGATTGATCCGATTCTCCACCGTTAAGCAATACTTCACTTGTTTCTGGAGAACCCCCATGGCCAACATCGGGTTTCTCAGTCCTGTGATGTTCTTCAGAATCTGGATTTGACTCTTGTTTCGTCTTTCCACTGATATTTGGGTTATTTTCAGAGTAACCTGATACTTCAACGACTACAGGAATAGTGTGATATTCATGCTGTACTTCAGGCCGGATTGTAGAGTCTGACACTCTGCCTTGGGACGAGTCTACTGGCTTATGTTCTTGATCTATTTCACTGTTTGGGTTCACTGGTTTACCATCTACACCAAAATGACTACTTTCCATGTTAAAATCGCGTGTAGGGGCTTGATTATGCTCAACAACTACGGGGTTGTCAGTGTACTCTAAATAGGTCTTATTCACATCTTTCCCGTCGACGCCTGACTGCTGTTCCGTATTATTTTCTATATTTTTCGGACTGACTGATCCACTTTCAGTGACATCTGTTCGCATAGGGTTGATTTCTCCTGATTCACTTGGATGCCTGACTATTAAAATGGGTTCGTCTGTTAAATTATTGTTTGGAAATTCAGTGACCCCATTTTTGAGATCAGGCGAATCTTTAGCAAATGTCGGATTCGAGAGATTTGATTCGTTGTCTGAGTGAGGCGTAGAAATCATTGCAGGATAGGACGTCTCGGATTCATACGGTCCTTTTTTCAGAGATTTATCTATTAATACCTCCTCAAGAACTGGTTCACCATTCTCCTTGAGCTCAACATTCTGCAATACATTTTGACCATGGGTAGTTGCATTATTCTTGTCCGATTCGGAAGACGTTCTGATAAGTATATCCTGCAAATGTGGCGTTTCATGTTCTGTTTTACTTATTTTGTCCGGCTCACTTTGCCTTTTGGTGTCAGCTCCGTTCGTATGACCAGATGTAATGTCCATCTCTTTTATTTGATCCTGATGTTGTACGGGTTGCTCTGTTGAGTCATAAAGTGAAGGATTAAGCCCCGAGTTCATTTTATCCTGTGCCGGCATGAAAGTAGTCATTATACTCTGAGGTTCGTTGTCTTGAGCTTTTGAAGAATGGGTTTGGTGGTCATCATCGGGAGACAGTACAGGAGTAAGCTTCGGAGTATATTCAGAATTGTTTTCGGTTGCCTGATTGCCATTTGAGTGAATGTTAACTGTGGTAGCTTCCGGCAAGTCTTTAATTTCATGCACTGAGTGAACACCATATTCTTTGCCTTGATCTTCAGGACTAGATCCAGCTGTTGGCTCCGGAGCGGGTTCCTGTGCAGACTCGACGACTGGTTCGTGATTTTTGGAATCGTGTACAGAGTGAACAACTTGATCGTGATCATCGCTTCCAGGAATGGGTTCTGGTGCTGGTTCTGGTGTTGGCTCTGGTGTTGGTTCCGCAGCTGGTTCATGAGTCTTTGAGCCGGATACAGGGTGAATAACTTGATCATGACTTCCAGAACTAGGTTCTGGTGCTGGCTCTGGCGTTGGTTCCGCAGCTGGTTCATGACTGTTTGAATCATGTACGGAGTGAACAGCGTAATCATGATTATCGCTTCCAGGATTTGGTTCGGGTGCTGGCTCTGGAGCGGGTTCTGGTGTCGGCTCCGCAGATGGCTCATGATTCTTTGAACCATATACAGAATGAACAACTTGATCATGATCATCGCTTACAGGATTGGGCTCTGGTGCTGGTTCTGGTGTTGGTTCCGCAGTTGGTTCTCCATCTTTGGAGTCATGAGCAGAATGCACAGAATGGACCTTGTCTTTGGAATAATGCTCGACGGCTGGCTCCGGAGCGGGTTCAGGTGTGGGTTCTGCTGCTGGCTCTGGTGTTGGTTCCGCTGCTGGTTCATGATCTTTTGAACCATATTCAACAGGGTGAATAACATGACCATGATCGTTGCTTCCAGGAATGGGTTCTGCTGTTGGCTCTGGTGTCGGTTCCGCGGATGGTTCATGATCCTTTGAATTGTATTCAACAGGGTGGACAACATGACCATGATCATTGCTTCCGGGAATGGGTTCTGCTGTTGGCTCTGGCGTTGGTTCTGCAGCTGGTTCATGATCCTTTGAACCAAATTCAACAGGGTGAACAACATGATCACGATCATTGCTTCCAGGATTGGGTTCTGGCGCCGGTTCTGGTGTTGGTTCTGCAGCTGGTTCATGATCCTTTGAACCATATACAGAGTGAATAACATGATCATGATCATCGCTTCCAGGATTTGGTTCGGGTGCTGGCTCTGGAGCGGGTTCTGGTGTCGGTTCCGCAGATGGGTCGCCATTTCTGTACCCATTAGCCGAATGAACATAAGAATCGTCATTTTTTCTTGCAGTTGATTCTGCACCGGGTTCTGCAGCGGATTTATATACGAAATGAGCCTGATCATGATATTTGCTGTCTGAAGTTGGTTCGGCAGTTGGTTCTGGAGCGGGTTGTGTGTTTGATTCGCCATGATGAGAGTTCACACCGCCGGCATGAATATCATGATAAAGTTCTTCCTCATGCTTTTCTTTTTCATTTAGTCCCGGCGTATTAACTTCAGAGGTGATATGAGCTTTGTCCTCTTGACTTGGATCAGATTTGCTTGTCGGCTCAGGAGTTGGTTCAGCAGCAGGTTCGTGCCCTCCATGCTCTTGATTAACATGTTCAGAGTTAGGCTCCTGATGATAATGAACACCCTGTTCAACTCCCTGATGGAAATTTGAACTGTATTCAAATTCCTGAGCGGGATTTGATGTAGATTCGTAAGGCATTCCAGGGTAAGCAGCATGACTAGGTATCGAGACAGCATCATCCTCAGACGAACCCGTCCATGGAACGCAGTTTTTGCCAGTGGTGTCCAGCACCAAATGAGTGGGGCAGGTACACGTAAATAGCTGAGTTCGGTAATTGTAGTAACAGATGTGGGAACATCCTCCGTTTTCCAACTGACATTCGTTTATGACATCTGAAACATAATATTAATTTTTTTTTAAAGTAAAAACAATACGTGGGACAATGTGTGAATGGAATCGTTTTCCCGCCTTCGTGTGTGATTTGTGTCATTTAAATTTACCGGCGATTGTTCTACGCTTTACCGTTGAAGTAAAATGAATAGTGGCATATATCCAACTCATAATGAGTACTTTAAAAAGTGTAAGTCTAGGAGAGTCTAGGAAGTATTGTCACAACCCCACGGAAATACCGAGTTGAATTCATTAACCCATCAACCCACTCGCCTTACCATCCTTAAGGATTTGTCAAGGTTCCGCAAGGTCGTCCCAAATCAAGGAGAGCCAGTTTTTAAATTTATTTTTTGCATAATAACCCAAAAATTGTACTTACGATTAACTTTAATTGCCTCTCTATCGATATGATATTTATCAATGTAACCCTGATTCGTGGCCAAACTTTCTACCAGTCTCCTTTTCACGTCCTCCATTTTGATCGGCTCTGGCGGATTGTTAACACCTTGTTTGTAATTCCATCCAATTCTGTAGTTAACTTTAAACGGATCACGACTAAAAAGTAAATATTATATGAGACTACATGGTATTGTATGGTTTTATATTTCACCTTCCACTTTTATGTTTCAATTTTCATTGCTCAATTAAGGAGAAATTAATGCTTTTATTATCAATGATTTATTATCAACAACTGTTTACTGCAACAACTGGCAAAGATAAGGATTTCTGGAGGTGTTCTCTAACTTTCCATCAGTGGAATTCTTTGAATTGAAAACACCTTTCAATTTCAGGAAATTTTTTATTTTTGGAAATTTAATCTCTATTATGTATATTGAAAATTCTAGGAAATCACACAAGAGGCACAATCAACATGAAGAAGTCAACAATCAACTAACTATAAGGCTTTATGTAATTTTTGATTAATTGTGGAAATTTTTAGAAGCTGTAAAAAAACTTAATTAAATCACATGTTACACACCTAATATTAACCACTTTAACTCCCACATCTGATGCTCCAAATTCAAGAGTTTCCTTATCAAATAATAACATTTTCAAATGGTTTTCCATATTGCTTGCAAATTGCTGATATGCAGATGAATTTAAGTCTTTCAGTGCTGGGTCAAAATCCAAATTATCTATCACAAATTCTGATTCTATTGATCTTGGCACTGGAAATAAAATAAAAAATCACATTTGGGATATCAAATAAGCATTTTAACTTTTTCAGTTAACTTAATAAATAATTTTCCTCAAGATAGCTTAGGAAAGAATGTGAATAAAGAAGAACTACTCACCATAAATAAGTTTTTCTGCTGTGGGTGCAGGTGACTCATTGGTAACTGAGGGTTTTAAATTAGATCCAGCAAAGTTTCTTCCAACTGAAGCATCCTTTACCAAATCTGGTTCTTGTGATAAAATAACTCCAGCTGGAAAAAAAGAGGCAAAATATAAATAAATTAATAATTTTAATATTGTATTTTAAACACTAAAAACTTCCTTTTTTACATAATTTTTAATCATCCTCATTTCATTAAATCCTCCATTTTTAATAATTCTATTTTCTAACAATGTAAAAGACAGAAATACTTACTTCCTGCTAAAATGGCTAATATTAAAACTACAGATATTACTGTACAAGCTACTATCCATGAAAGACATCTTCTCCAAGATGCAGGTCTTCTTTTGTCTTTTGTCACATACAGCTTTTCACCTCTGAAAATAATAAAGGAAATTCTTAATAAATAAAATTTATAAGCCTTTCAAATTATCCGCATATAAACCAATTTGATTTTATAATTATTAATTATATTTCGAGCATACTAAAACTCTTTACATGCATTAAAAAAAATGATACAATGCATTGCAAGTTTTAATTTTCAAAATGATTAATAAACCGGGAGCGATCACTTAAACGAATTCAGTCAATAGCAAATATTTAGCATGATTTATGAATTAAAATTGCAAAAATTCTTGAATAAAACACAAACCCAATGTTGAATATCTCATAAGTTTGAGTTTCTGCATCCTGCGTGGCAAAAGCAACAGGAAACTCAGGGGTTCTTCGCTTTTTCCTCCTAACGTGACCGTAACTCATTTTACCACATGGACGCCGAAAACGGTTACAATCAGCTGATCACAGCCTTCTTGGATTTGTCATTTTCACGTTCGGACGCTCAACTCGCAAGAATTTGCACGTTTGTCTTTTTGTTTTCAGGCCAATTTCGTTGTAAAATTTAACACGGGGTCTGGATTATCAAAAAAAGCAGATTTATTTTTGTCATTAAAAGGCAAATATATTTTTAAAAATTATGCCCTTTCTTAACAAATATGAATCCAGACGTGCTTTTCTAAAAACCAAAATTTTCTCGTATTTATATTAGTTAATCACTACCTCCAAAATAATTTATTATATTTTCTGAAAAATGCTATAAAAATTATTTCTGGCAAAAACATAATTTCAAAACTTATTGCAGATTTCAAATGGAGTTAAATATGTGATTAAGTAATAATGGGTTGGCATAGTGTGAATGCATTGAAAGTAAATACGATGTGCACTTTCTAGTTAAGGGTCGACAACCCGCGGTCCTCGGAAACCAATTGTTAATAAAATGCCTGTATTTAATCTCGTTATTTGTTTAGCATATATTTTTTCCTTTTCTATTTGTTTCCCATTAACGGAAAATAACCCAATCATGCTCACAACCATTTTATTGGCTGTATTAGAATGACTTTCCGGGTTTGGGTTTTCCATAACCTGATAATGATTTCTGCTTTTTTACTTAATAACATTTTATTTTTATGAATGTGATATTTATACTTATTATTAAACAGCTAGAGATGATTCTGAACAACACTTTAATTACAGGTTCTTATTGCTCGTAGATATTTCTTGAGTGATTTTAACATTTATCACTTGAATTACTTTTTTATTCTGAAATCCTACATTGGATATAATATCTAATAAAACAGTGGAGAAACATAAGGTATTATGAAACTTCTCAACAAACCACCCAGGAAATTCAAACCATTGCTGCACACTATTGTAATAAGTATACAATGCGTGCAGAGCTGTCTGAAAGGAATAAGAGTGAGACATAAAATCCTACAGTACCCGCCTTCAAGGTTTTAATCTGTTTCATTTTTAATTTAATAAAATCTAACACCCGTTTAAGGCACTCGGAACTTTTTGAAGTGGCTCAAAAGGCCGTGGAATTCAATGATCCCAATTAATTAACGAAAACAAAACTATTCTCAGTGGAAACTTACCCATAAACTTTTTCCTCAGTTGGTAATCAAATGTCCCAATTATTGTTTCATTCTGTTGCAAAGTCAGGGAAAAAAGTTTCGTATAGTTAAGAAGATGGAGATATCATAGAGTAATTGAGCATGACGATAGATATTCAAATAAAATTATGGTTATTATAATTACGAAGTTGGCAAAAGTGTTTTTTTGATGGAAGAGAAGGCGCTGCTTAACTACCCAGAACTCATCGAAAAAAGCTATTATTTTGACCACTTTGAGGAAATGCCGATAATTTTGATTTCTTTCATATCTAATAGCGCTTTTGTTTCTCAAGTCAAGGAGACCTTGACTAATTGAGTTGTCAGTTTTTGTCTTTAGAATTTTTTCGAAAAATCGAATTTATACTAAACTTATGGTCAATGCAGCATGAACTAACGAATTTTCATTTTCGAAACTCACTTAAAAGACTGTTAATAAGACAATCGGTTAACAGGTGTTTGAAGGCCTTTCTGTGCTTCCGTTTGCCGTTGGAAACTGCTGATAAAATGGTGGACCGCCTCAAATTATCTTTTTTATGTACGAAACTTATTTACGAAGTCGTGCAATTACGGGAAAAGTATCTCTTTTTGTTATGATTTAAACGTTTAAATTTTGCTGAATGTATTATCACACCACATTGAAGAAACACTATAGAAACAGTGTTGTCAAAATGAAGTTAAATAAAATGCTCTTGAGCTTACCTCATATATTTTTTATGTTCGTTGACCGGCACGAAGTACTCATCATAGGGCGTACTCATATCAACTTGTTCAGAATCCTTTTTCATGGGGATTCCTGGTATTCCATTTACGGGCACACCATAACTCGTACCGTTTCCATTGCTATAAGGCACCATATTCACAAGTTCTAAATTAACTGCTTCGGGAACTTTGTCTTTTTTCTCGGAACCATTTACAGATCTGAATTCGTCGCCGCCACCGCCACCCCCGCGATTCACACCCTCCTCATAATCAAAGGCCACGTTAATGATGCCATCCTTTTGTTGCCTTTCGTCTAGAGTCAAATTGATTTTACTACCGGTCATGTCTGCGACATAACCTCCGGTACCATTTTCCTCGCTTAGGGTTATTTTGGTGACGTTCTCCGCGGCGAGATTGGTTTGGAAGCTCGTGGACGGGGAATCATTCACTGACATCGTTGACTGGGAACTGCCCCCCGCATCACTCCCCTCACTAACACTTCCCCCACCGCCACTTGTTGCACTCATTCTTTTATCTCTGTCACTTATTTTGGTATCCAGGTTTTTGGATCTGATGAACTTCTTCAGTTTGATTTCGTGGTCATTTACCTGATGATTTCCATTTTCTCTGTAACAGAAATAATTATATTTATTACTAGGGGGCTTCGATGTCTGAACCCCCTCTGGCAGCTCGGGTTTCGCCCTCGCTGGGACTTGGGACTGTATATTTATATCTATACTTTAATATCAGATACAATAATACATTTCCTGAAAAAATGAATGCACCTAATAATCCCGTTGCACTAAACTATAAAAATTATGTACAATTTTTGAACAAACAGTACATTTACTGTATTTATGAAAAATAACAAGTACATAATCATGTGACAGTAGAGTATAATGAATTTGAACAAAAGTAAATGGCAGTGGAAGAAAGTTTATTGAGGCCGTGTCATTTTTTTACTGTCCAAATCGTACTGAGTCCTAATAATTAAGATTTTAAAACTGAAAAAAACCACTAATGCTTAACACACTCTAACTAATTTCTATCAATTCTACAACAAATTCTGTGAAAATGTGAAAAACACTCTGAAAAACCACTACCACTAAATCCACACAAACTAATTACTATCAAATCTAAAAACAATTCGCTGAATGTTTGATAAAAATTCTGAAAAATAATTCGGAAAGAATATAACCATGAACAACGTGGATGCATTCAGAATTTCAGTAATAATAATATCCACTTGGCAATCGAATGTGGAATCCCAAATTCCATTAATTCCCTTTGCCACTGTACTCAAAGTGGCCCCGAACGAAAAAAAAAAAACATCAACCCTTTAACATGAGAAAGGAATTCGTAAAGTTATCTGGATTTTCCCCGAGACCTAAAGAGGTTTTCTGGAGATTTCTCGGCTTTTGCTGATTTTCGAGAAATAAGACATAACGCAGATCCTTCTTTGGAAATATGCGGGTCTTTTGGAAAAAGTCCGATCCAAATCGGTTCGGTGGTTCCTTAGATCTTAGGTAACAAAGAACGGAGTGCACACACACACAGCACACACACAACACATTCCTTCAACAGATTTATATATTAGTGATTGTGAGAATAATTAGGTTAGGATGCATCTGAAGATCATAATAATTATAAATTGCCTAAGCCATTTATAATTTTCATAATTAGGCTCATCAAGAAAAAACATTTCATAAATGAACTTGAAAGATTAAACTGGGAATAAATTTAAAATAATAATAAATCTAATAAAATAAAAGGCAGGTTTAAATGAAAGGGAGGAAGAGCAAGAGATAAAGAAATAAAAAGTGTAGATGTGAGAGACATGGAGAAAGCTGATCAGAGTTGAGAGAAAGGAAGAAAAATGCAGATCCGTGGGCTAATTTTTTGGAAAGAGGAGCCCGGCCCTCGATAACCCAAAGAAGGGCCCGGCCCAATTTATCAATTCCCCCGATGTCATTTAGTTAGATCAGAGTCAAGAGTGTGTTATTTCATGAAAACGAAAGTGAACAGTAACTTTTTAAGAATGCAGTTCGACCTTGATTTGCACACAGCCCTAATAAAACTCAGTCTGCGGGCTTACAGTAATCATCTTCTGCTTTGTTACCGCCTCTTTTTAATATGTGCTTTCAAATACCACATATGGAGAGTTCCTTCAGAAGAAATTTTCGAAAGCTTTGCCAATTTACGGTCCTTTTTAATAAAAAAAAAATAACTATTCATTTAGCGCCCCCAAAAAAATATGATGACTCCCTTTCAGTTAAGTGAGAAGTTCCACTCCAGTGCCTTTTATTGACGCGCCACCTGATTTAATTTCGTCACCTCCTCCCCAGCACTCCTCTATTTCCTTTCCATTTTAGTCGCGACACATTCAACCAAATTTACAATCAATGGTGACCACTTTCCAGGTGGTGAAATTCCAGCAAGTCGGTAACCTTGAATTGATTCGGAGTCGCCCTCGCGCTAACTGCCTTGACGGCGGTTAGTTTTGCATGAATTTTATATAAGAGGGCAGGCACGTGCGGGGCACTCGTACGAGTGCTCATATGGGGCTATGCTTTATTGAAAACGCCTTTAAATGCGGTGCTACATGTTCTCCTTCGGTCAGTGGACATGGCTAATTACAGACTAAGGCGAAACGTAGCTGAAATGTGGTACTAGGCGTTGTATCCGCCATAGGACCGGTCTGCGTCACTTTTGAACCAAACGGCAGACTTTCAGGAAGGTGAAAGAGACAGTCTTTAATTTATTAGAATTCTTGAACCATAATCAAAGAGGCAGGTTCGTCTAAAACCAAACTGGGAAGACTTAACTCTGAATTTGTGGAACGTTTCTGTTAACTTAATTAAGTAATTTCACGCGCTTTTAATAATTATAATAACATATTTATTGGTCTGATTGCAAAAAGAGTCTCAGTTTAATAAATCGCCTGACCACTTAGTCGAGGACGAAGGCCAATTATAAAACACCCCTGGGGGTTTAGGGGAGGGGGGCGTAATAACAAAATGTAGAATATTAGCCGAATTAGTTAAAGGCTACGCCGTTAGATTTCATTTGTGAAAAGTCGAGAAACTCATTTATTATTAATAATAATTTCTTAATGTCTGCCTTTGTTTACCACAATTATTTCGGGTTACTTGATGAGTTTCTCAAACGAATTTTCGTTTCGGCCATTTTGGTTTTGTTTTCAACCTGTTTCTGGGAGAATTGTTGCCGTTTTTGTACATGTCATCCCCCACGCTAAATATTTTTTCCTTGACGTAAATTAACTGATAACTTTCTAATCATTTAATATGTGGAAAGGTAAATCAACGTCACGTGAAGTGGGGGAAATTGCAGCTGGTTTATAAAATATATCACAGTTAGTCGGATTTGCAGCTGAAATATCGGTGCTCAAAATGGCATAAGAAATGCTTTTAGTTATTGCATACTATCAATATTATTTCATTTTCTGTTCATCTGACATTCCGGGGTTGCCTACTTCTCCCGTTTTCTGGTTTTCATAAAGAGCAGGTTCATTTTTGCGACTCTTGTAAAAATTGCAATGTCCCGCTTACATAATCCCATTTTGCAGAAATCATCTTCTCGTAAACCGGCAAAACACCGCAAAAACACATTGATTTTCATAAGGCGCAGACATGTGAAGATGTGTACAAATCTCTCCGAACAGGCATGCAGCCTTGATTTCATTAAGGTAGTCTGGTCAGCCTTAGAAAAAATCCGAGAAGCTCTTACAAGATGTTGCATCCAGTGAGTAATGCCCAATAAAACACGGAATGCTTATTCGTTTCGATGTTGAGAATTCTAAATGGCGAAGGTCGTCAAATGGCAAAGATTTCTTTCTCTTTCTCCATCGATGCAATGTTGTGCAATCTCTCTTACAAGATCTGGATGCAGGTTGGCATTCTTGGCTGTAGCCTACCAAACTTTGATTCTGTCCCAGCACTTTGCTGCGCCCGAATAATAATGGAATGAGGTTTGAGTGAGCCACCGATCCGCAGATTCCATACTAATTGAATTTTACAAAGATTTTCACATGGATTACAGTTCTGATTTCTAAAAATTAGCGTGAAAAGAGATGAAATTTTTATCGCCATGCTATTTGAGAGAAATACACAGGTTAATTTCTTCTGGAAGGTGACCGATTGCAGTATCGATTCGTTTTATTATTAATACGAATAGGTTTTTTATGTGCATGCATAATAGGTTATAAAATATTTATTATTCCTTTAATAAAACCTGGCATTTAAAAAAAAGATGAAATCAGAGCTTTAAGTCTAAGACATAGAACTTTCATTACACCGATTACGCAAAGCGCTTTGAGCAATTAGTGTTATAAAAAATACCGCTTTTACAGAATGAACACTGAAATTTATTTTGAACAAAATAATTATCGCAAAATTGTTTTATATGCTCTATTAGAAGAAATAATAAAAGAGGCTTTGGAAAAGATGAAAATAATAAAAATGGCGCTTTTACGGGATATCCTTGAAGGTGCATTAAAACAAAAGAATTAATGAGGAGTGAAAGCTTTGGTGGAGCACATTGTCAGTGATGAATTCAGATAAAAAGACAGTGCAGAGTTTAGGATTAACAAAAATTAATTTTATAATTATAAGTTTGTAAATAATTAAGATTGTTTGGCTTTTCAGCAGTCGATTCAACTTATGAAAATTTATATTAATTTTCATTCATATTTTTAGTAAAATCAATGAAAAATTTGAAAGGACGTCCTTAATATTGGCACAAATAATATTTCAGAGGAATGAGTTTCTTCGGAAAAAATTGAAGCATATTTGACGGTGCAGCTTCTGCGATCCACTGTGAAATCAAAATCTCACACCAATCCGAGTGACCTCAAAGGGCAATTAATGAGCGTAAAGCCGGGAGGAAATAGTGACTTGCAGTTACATGGTTTTTATCCGAGGGTTGTAACCATTTAAGAAGGAAAAGGTTTTAAAGCGGCAGCCTTCGCATTCGAGAGAAAAAAGCGGAAAAAGTGTGGCAGAAAGTTTCCTTAGGGCTTTGGAAATGACCTTTCCGCAGGGGAAAGCCTTGTTATTGAGTTTCTCCCAATGTTTTTTTAAACAAAACTTTATAACCCAGAGTGCACCAACTAGATTCCAAATTTTGCATGTGCTCGTAACAGCAACTTTTTAATCGGTCGCTTCTTCGAAAATACAAAGCCCGGTTGAACATTTGCAGTAAAATAAAAGCGGAGCAAAAATTGCCTTCGGGCACTGACTTTGCTTTTGCAACTTCGGACTAATGATAGCTTGCAGTCCCTCGAACGATTTATCCAAGATGAATTGCACATAACTTGCTAGAATGATAAAATGAAAGTGGGATCGAGCCGATGAGAGAATAAGAAGATAGGCAGGCGTGCGGGAGATGCGGAGGTAAACACATCCGCGAATATGTACACATGAGATGATCAAAAAGAAACTATTCCCGGAAGCAACCGATTAAAAAGTAATCGGGAAGCTAATGAAGTAAAGCAAGCATCTCAACTGGAAGCATATTATCATGACCACTTGACAGAATTAAGTGTGTACAAATTCAGGAAGAGAACGACAGTGATATTCATGTGCCGTTTAATTTGCACTAATAATTACACGTACAAATTATACTTCTGAAGAACTATAACTAAAAAATTCCTAAAAAAAAATTATGAAAGTCTGATTGAAGCTTATAACCGTTCTCTAATTTCACAATCGTAAGAATTTGAAATTTCTTTCAACGATCAGAAGGCAGCGATTGGTTTTGAATTTAAACAAGCATTGGAGAGTGATAAAGAACGGGTTGCGAGAGATACAGTCTCAAACCGAAATTCACTATTTAGAGGCACAGAGATGCCAATTCCAAGCACTTGTTTTTTAATCAAAACCCTGAAAAGTTTTTTAAAAAAAAAATTCATGAATTTGCTGGCGTTAGCTCTTTCTTTCTGAAAGGGCTTTTGTAATTAAAACTTAATTAATAAATAAAATGCTGTTATTATTTACACCGATAAGAAGGTCACAACTGAATGCGAGGCGTGGCAATCGGTTCTTAAAACATTAAGATGAAGAGTGAGACCTTGAAATTTTGTCTCCTGCACACGAAATCGGTTCCCTAAAAACCTTGGGGACCATATTGATGACGGAAGGAATGTTTTCTGACGGAGTAGAAAACTCCGGAATAGATTGTTAAATGGAATCCAAAGCGGGTTATCGCGGGTGAGTATGGAAATGAATTGTTGTATAACAATAAATTCATGTGAAGCGGAATTTAGGTTTGACCTAGTTACAATTACATCAGAGGCAGTATAACATATTTCGAGGCTGAGGCTACTAATCGAAGGCCTGGCTGGGCACCATGGTCATTTGCCATAAACGTTGCCGCTCATTATCACATACGGACCGTTAAAGCGATTAAAACTGTTCGGATTCGTCTTGAAGAGATATTTAGAAGTATTGTATTCATAGTGGTAGTCATCTGGTGAGAGACAGGTCGTATTCAGTCGTATTCATGCCAAACAGGAAATTTTGAGCGTGAAATGCAGAGCCCGAGGGTGATGTCCACTACACTTGTGCTTGCATGTGCTCCAAATAGTTTTACTTTTATAAATTTTAAAAAGTTGTTAAACAGAAAGCAAGAATTATATATGCATTTCTCTTGCACTCAATGGGTTTACACTTCTTTCTTTTCGATTTTTAATCGGATCAAAACAGCCTCAGCATTGCAGCTGAATGTCAAGACAATTGCTTTTAAAAAGCAAGACCGGTTCTTTAAGTAGAGAATATTTCATATGAGTTGAAGGAATGATGACAATCGAGAATACACACGACCCCGTGCTGAATAAATATCTTTCGCTCACCTCCCGTTATTTTCTCCAAATGTCTTCCTTTACCCTCGAATCACCCAGTGTCGAATGAACTTGGAAGGTGCAGTTAAATGCCGTTTAATTCATCAACATAATTTTATGGAAAGCCATAATCAAATAATAACCTGCTCACCCCGGGCTTACCTTCCCCTTTTCCCCCGCTCAGCACCAACTGATAAACATAAGCATAAATGAAACTATGGCAATGGTCTCTTTGCTTCCGTATCTACACCTGTAGAATAATAATAGAAAGTTTAACGTCCCTTTTATCATTTTCTGAAGAAGAGGGATCAATTTTTTGGAAATGTCTCCCAAAATTTAATCCGGTTTGTATTCCAGGTGCCTCATCTTCTCATTCAAGTTGGACTCGACATGGGAAATCACAAGGTCGGGTATGTTGCCCTTCTCTTTCCACCGTTTGGATTTTCTTCTCTCAGATGCTGAGAACCGTTCTCATTGCTTTGCATACAAACAGGCATTCATGCTTCCATTCAAATCCCATTGTTTGAATGTGGTACAGGAATTCACAGTGCATTAATATGTAACGTACACGTGTAACGCCTTCCGGTGTAAAGGTTGTTGATTTCTGGTGTCAATTTATTCCATACGTGTGTTTCGTTTTCTCGCATTTCGTCTGGTATTTGAACGGGGTTTTGTGGATGAAGCGAACGAATTGTCCCATTTATGGGTAGAAGTAATTTTCAGTCTTTCTGAATCTCCAAAACAGAAATGGAATTGTTCAAATAAAAATGCGTGAAAAACAGGAAGCGCAATGGCGGGGCCATTTCCAAGCCTTGACCTCTAAGTTTCGGCTTATTTGAAGAAGATTTATTAAAGAAATATTTATAACCAATGCAGTCCCCTTAATTTCCTTTTCAACAAACCATAAATAAATAAATCCTAATTACCGAGGAAGATAAAAATCTGTAAGTGTCACGTTTGAGTATATACGTGTAGTCGCGAAGATGACAAATTTACTTCTTCTTCCATAACCATTTCTAAATTTGAGATTTGTATTAACATATCAGAGCCTCCAGTACGCCGTCTTATTAATTACTTGTAAGCGAAAAGGAGGTTTTTCGGGCCAAATTCAGGATTCCGTGAATCTTATACGTGTGCTTGGAACTTTCTACTTTGCGTTTTTGAACATTTTTAGGTTCGGGCGCAACTTTCACTGAATCCATCTCTTTGACAGTAAACCTGTTTTGTAAAAGCGCAGAGAACAGCGGTTCTCCGGGTCGTTTACACTTTAGGTAACGCTACGAGATCATAAAAAATCCGGCTTATTGGGGGTTGGTCCTCGTAAAAGTCATTAGGACTGGCACGTGAAGAAACCAAGACCGTTAATCACGGTGACGCAACGGAAGCCCGTCAACATTGCATTGATTTTTCCTTTTTTACCGCGAGGACTAAAAGCGATAATTGGCCGATCTAAATGGAACTGGATCCGACCACTGGTTTCAATAAAGTCAAATCTTACTCAATCAAAATTTAGCAGCGTGCATTTCTGGAAAAAAGTTTGTTTTCCTGGATTTGTCAGCCTCATCTCCAATACCTAAATGTCATTTTGCTAACAAGAATTTTCTCTCGAATTTGTTGCACCAATCACGGTTTAATTGTAGAAATTTCTATCAACATTCAATTAAAGCATCACGTCGACCATGAAATTTTCATTAGGTCTGCCAAATATGACTCATTTAATAGAAGAAGCCGGCAAAAGTCAAACTTGCTGTCATCGCGGAAGAGTATTTGCGGGCGGAAAAACTCCAGTCTCGTCTAAACTGTTCTCATTTCTAATTTCTCAGTCCGAAGAAAACATCATACAAACATATTTTCAGGAGATAGCATTCTATTCTTTCTTTTTCCTAAGATGACCTCGATCTGCCCTTTCAAAGAAAAGTTCTTTCCTCTGGAAGCTGGGGAAATTCAAGGTTTTTGGCCCGCATTCATTCAAGAGCAACTATGTCTTGCCATTGAGTGAACCTTATTAATTAAAACATGACGCCATTTTGCTTTTATTTTTTTCCGCTTCATCGCTGGAAATAAATAGGAGGCAAAGAGGCAATGTTCTCATAATTTAAGCTCTCCTTTCGCAGTGAACTATAATTTGCTTCTTTTCAAGTAATAAATGGGAAGGATTTTCAGGTAATCCGCAACATTAGACGAGCAGACATTGCTGCTCTAATTTAGAAAGGCTTGTCAAAGGCTCTTGTTGCGTTCTGCTTATCATTCAGAATATAACCTGTTATTCAAAAATGGCATTCAAAGGATTGCGGGTGGGCGAAATCATTTAACGAGTCATAAAGCCCTCGCAATTGCTAAATTTAATTCCAGTATCACTACTGATTAGTAAGATCATGAGATTATTTCCAAAGAACCAACCTTAACAAAAGTATAACCAAACTGTTAACGAAATACGTTTAGTACGAATGGCGAAACTTAAAAAATCATAACATTCACAACTATGTTGAATAAGATTCCTAAATTTTAAAATGAAATTAAGCTCGAAAAATTCGACAATCAGTGAAAACTCCGAAAGTGTAATTGTTTATTTACAAACATTTTCCCCACTGTTATTGTTTAATCAAACGAAAGAATTCAATATGGGGAAAATTCTCCTTAATAAAGTCGGGAGAGCGTAAAAAATATCACAAATCACAGGAAAAATCGACTGTAAAACGAAAAAAAGGCAAAATCGAAGGCTTTGTTAAAGTAACGTCATGCGAGTTATTTGCTAAGCGTTCACGTATGTTTGACCCCTTTAATAAAGCGTCGTTGAGATTTCGAAGGAGCCGTTCATTGTATTAAAGATTTATTCTCGGAACTGCTTTATTGATTACTCACTGCACAAACGAAATACCTATAATTAACTCGAACAGGAATTTTTTCGAGTTTCAAAATGTAGCGCAGAAAGAAAAGGCTGGTGGGAGGTGGAGAGAAATTCCAAGGAAATTTCAATCGCTTACACCGGCCTGCAAATGCCAATACCGGTTGATTTCAGTCAAGGAAAACTTCTTTGCAGAATCTGTCTCTGTAGGAATTACCGTTCCGCCCATGCGAGAAAAAATTGGCTATATTGGAAAGTAAATCTCCGATACTGATTTTACGCCTTTAAATCATTTGTCGGGAAAACCAGCCAAGTTCAAAGAATCAGAATCCTGTCAAGTGCACCGGCCATTTCCGCAGGTTTAAATATTTTGTAAAGACGTTCATCCGGAGAAATACCCAATTACGATTGACTGCATCTTAACCCTTTTGCAAAAAATCTTAAGTATATTTTTTCAAAAGATAAGCAATGTTTTCCCGCATGGATGAAAAAGTGTTATTTTCTCGGATAATTCTTAAGTATTTTTCCCCAGGAAATGCGGCGACGTTTTAAACGTGGATTTCATAAAAAGAACTGCAGTTCTGATACATTCCAAATATTTATTCACAAGAGACGTCGAGACATATTTGATTTTTCCATTTATAGAATGAATCCTTCGATATGCAGTTCTTTTGATTATTCAATGAGACATCCGTACTTAATATAACTAATGAAATTTCAGGTTTTTCAGAACAAGCATGAAGCACGTTTTCAATTTTCAAGGTAAAAATTATTTGCTCTTTAGTGTCCTTCGATACGATGATGGAACCTTTGACCTTTAATTTCCGCAGACGGAACTGCAGAAAAAAATTTGATTAAAAATTAGTGTTCCGTCAATTTATTTTTGGGAGAAAGGATTCGATCTGTCCGAATCTGATGTCAAGGTCACGCTTATGGTTTTCAAATTGTTTGCTTAAAGAAAAAAAGTAAGCCATATTAATAAACAATGTAATTTACCTAAACATTTTTGTAAAAACTAAAAATTCTTCCTCGACGGAGAAAACCCGGAAGAAGTTTCAGTCATAAACGTACAAATTGGAAATTATAAAACCGGTGAATTTGAATGATTCAGTTCGAAAAATAATAAGGAACCATTCAAAACATAAAAACCAATAAAAACCTAACGAAATAGAATCGGAAGTTTGGCCGAATGTCACGGACTTAACAAACTTGCACGAATAAAACTCGTCAAATTTTTTTGTGCAAAAACACATCAATAAAAATGAAAAAAAAATTAGCTAAAGCGCCATGCAAATTATGATCAAATGACCACATTCAAGGCTCGATGTAAAATTTATTCTTGGCTAATTGGTTATTCTTATCTTTCCACAGGATGCTTATCTGCGGAGTATTTTCGGTGTTCAGAAGTGGAAAATGGATCTGATAGCATATACACAACGAAAGAAGTAAGAAAAGTTTTATTTTCATTCCCGTTGGCGATTGAAAATTAATCGGCCGGTCATTTCTTACTATTATGTAATGACTCATATTTTACATGTCTAAAAGGCCCCTAACTACTTATCTACCGTTCGGAAATATTATTAGAACATAAATAAACATCATGCAACCGTGAAGATATGACATGCATGTAAAATAGTTTGTGAAACAATAACATTACAGCTTCTTCTGATGCATAAAAAAATCGGACTTTTTTAACCTAATTTGACTGAATTTCATTCATAAAAATGTCAGCCGAATAAATACGAGTTTATGTCTTTGAATAATTGAAAAATATTGCTAAATCGCGCGCCCTGTAATTAATAAGAGAAATCGCAGGTGAAGTAAATGTGGAATTGGCAAATTCTTGAATAGTAAAGGTCGCTGTTTTGAATTGATCAAAAAGTATGTTTACGTGCGGACATTTCTTTTGATCCATCTGTTTTAACGAATTGTTAAGTGAAAGACAATTCTCGAGTTCAGCAGTGTAAAAACCAGACAGAGTGACTTTTCCGCCATAACCTTTACTCGGTTTGGACTTGAATAATAATTGTTTTCCTTCATACAAACAAGTTAGGAAGAGCACCCACAACCGTAGTTTGAGAAAACTGAAATTATTTTACTAAATATATAATTTAGAAAAGGTTGACGGACTGAATTGGTCTTTGGAAGGACAGAAAGGTCATAAGAGAATGACTTTGGAAGTGAAGTCCGATGAAGAAGAGAGGCGTCATATCCTCTTAAGGAACTAAAGGCGTTAACTGCTTAATGAAAGAGAACGAAAACTGTATTTTGCTCGGGGGCAAAAATTGGTCAAAGGAATTAAAAAAGAGCAAAATATACAAGATCAAGGATGGTGTGGAAGAATAAAGTTTAGAAAATTGGTATTATTGTGGTACGAAAGGTGATATTAGTCATTTTGGTGTGATATCATAACCATTTTAAAAAAGCTTCAGATGAATCTTATGTGGAAGTGAAACGCGAAGGAGTAAATGTCATTTGTTTCCAGTCATGGAAACTCCAGCCGTCCATCGCAACAATTAAAACAATTAATCAAACAAGGCTGGCTTGAGTTTTTTGTTTGAACTGTCCGCTTTTATTTCCTCGAAGTATTGAATGTCTTTACAAGGCCTGCACACATTTTTTGTTTTAACAAAACGAAAACCGAGCATCTTTGACGCCATCTTGAAAAAACAGAAAACTGACCATGATCCCTTCTTTATTTCCTAATGTTTAGAAAGTGAAACTCGGAATTTCATTGTGGACGAAGCTTGTCTAGAAGAAAGGCGAAAGCTAGCAAATGATTTTTGACAAATGTCACTTTTCGCAGATGTGTGAAGAATTTAGCCGGTAACGCCTTTATCGCAATCGCTTTTGCAAAGTATCGAACCCCTGGGTGCCTGTGTTAGCAGGTATCTGTAACGTTAATCAGAAAGCAGTGAAGGTGAATATTTATCTCATTTGCATAAGTTCGACCTGTTGAAGAAACAAGAAACAATAGATGGCCATTAGACCGACCGTAACAGTGTTGTGGCGGCCTGTAATTGGGTGGGCCCATTGAAGTATTTGCATGATACATCCTGCCTTAACTGTGGTACTGTATACACAAGAAAGTCTAATGTTCTTATGTTAAATTTATGTTGTAATATTAAGATTCAGATGAAAAGCCGTTGTAAAGAGGGCATAAAGGGTTGAACATTTTTCTTATGACTTCAGCTATCACAATTTACAGCATTTCTAACTTTCTGTCTCCTCCTTTCTAAAATATTTACTTTTTTATCCATGCTTTTTGTATTTATGGAAGAAAACTGACAGAATGAAAAGCTTAGGATTTGATTAAGTTATTAAGTTTATAAATTTATACTGTACGTTATTTCAATTACATATTTAAGCAAAATGGTTTATTACGTTTGGACAAAGTTGTGTTGTTTCTCATGTTTTTTGCCTAGAATTACGGAAAAAAAATTTTCCTGTAAAAACAATCGACATATTAACTTATTTTCAAAGAAATGAGACAAATAATTTTTTTAATTTATAACCATTACTGCTGTCTCCCTCATTCAAAAGTTCGTACATTCAGCCCTGACCCGATTTCAACTCCGGAACCTCCGAATTTACTGACCTTCCAAAGAAAAAATGCTCTGCTTTTTTAGCTTTCGAAACCACTGCACCCCCTCTCGAATAACTTCATTATTAAAATCGTTCTCTAACACCTACTCAATCATTTCGTCAGTCACTCGCTCCCATTCTCGACAAGAAAATCAACCAAAAACATTTGAGATACTCACGGATGACTGAAAAATAATAAACGTTATCGGTTTAAATGCCTTTTTTTACAGATAACCCAATTGAAGGGAAATGCATAGATCGATACCTAAACCTAAATTAAATTATTATTCCAAATTTAATCTCCATTCGAATAAACGTTTATTTGGAGTCCAATAAAAGCCAAATTCACGTAACACGATCACTAACATAAACAAGGAAAGCATTTGAACTAATTTGGTTTTGTTTTCCCTTAATTAATTTTAAGTGGATTTTTTTATGTCTGAGGGTTTCAGTGTCAGGTATAAAACCCTGAAGTTTGCGCTTTGTTGTCGGTGGACAATGCCACCATGGAGAAAAGATTTTGGAACTCGAGTTATGGCAGCAGGTACCTGAACTCACTGTGAAGAATACCTCCGGGTCACCGGTGTAATTGCACCAAAAAAAATCATTGAATAATCATGAATTAAAAAAAAAACCAGCACGACTTCTGCTGCTGAAACTAATTTTTAACATTCAAAATTGATATTTATGTCTGTGGAAGTTGAAAAGTTCTCCGTTTTAATAGTTCTCTAATTTCTAAAAAAAATACTTAACGAAACTTAAGATCAAAAAGTGTCTGCAACAGTTTCAGGAATCCATTTTGCGGTCTACAGCGGAACTTGCGAACTAAAATTTCTATATGAAAGTCCATTATTAAGATCAGCTTAATTGGTACATGTGAGTGCAATTTTTGCAGAATCACACCAAGGAAGAATTACTTTCCACCATCATTTTAATTAACAAAATAAATTATAATAAATTTAAATAAATTGAATGAAGGTAACTTTCGCAGCATAGATCAGACGATGATTTTCTCCAAAAGTTACATAAAACACGCTATAAAGTTCTCAGCAAGAAGAGTGCTGAGAGAGAAAATCCAATCTGACGGATTTTATTTCGAGAAAATTTATTTAAACAAAATTACTTAATAATTTGACGTAGTGTTATTGCTCAAATTTTTATACCGTCTTATTCTGACTAATTAATACCGGGAAAGGGGTAATTTGAACTAAAGTGTGTTGAAAATTTTGATCATTTCCATACTTTTTATTAACGTATTACTATTTTTTATATCTCTAATAAAGTTTTTAAAATTATCTCAACTGTCGGTTTTTATAGGCGGCATTTATGCGTTCTATAGCAATCTGTTTATTTTCAAAATTATGTTTTTTTATTAATTATTTTTTTTTGTCCACGTAACTTCTTTTAGTTAACTCTCAGTTTTAAAGCTTTCGAAAAAAAATCATTTTCATTTCGTTTCAGTCGCGATAACATTTCTCTTTCATTGAGTTCGTTTAAGTTTCCTACATTTCTTTGTCTATTGATCGGCAAAAACTGCAACGTTAGAAAAAATAAATTAGGTCAAGTTTTATACAAATGCCTTTGTACTTCAATTAGCATTGGCATAGGTCAAGAATTTGCCGTAGAGATGATACGATTTTGAGTTATAAAAAAATTAGGAATTAAAGAATAGGAAAAAATTAGGAGAAAATTAACTGAGATTTTTGAATTAATGAAATATTGGAAAAAAATTATTCTAAAATTGTAATGCAATGAGGGAGGAAATAAGATGAAAGCGAGTGAAAATAAAGTTAAAAAGTTTTCCGAAATTAATATAGTTTTATGACGGATTTTCCGGTTTAAGGTTTTTGAAAGCTCATTGGTGAAAAGTAATAATAATGTTGGTGCTTTTAAAATTCACCTTCACCAAAACTCCACAATTATAATTGCACTATAATTACCAATCGATGAACAAGTATTTTTCACACTACTATATAAATATTATTATTCTCGACATTGTAAAAATCTTATAAAAAATTGATGAAAATTACCTTTAATATTCTGGATAAAGGTTATTAAACATGCAACGGTCACCACCCGAAAATCCACACAAAAAGAGAAAAAGCGCACAGACTGAGCAGAAAAACTCCAACAACAAACTCTCAGGTACCGGTTAATGAACTATGGAAGGTATTACATGTAACACTGAGAATAACCTGAGTTAGGCACCGCGGGCACCCCACTTCCCGACTATTGCCATGCTCAAGTACACGTGGTGCCAATAGTTATGGCGGATTGTTCACCTTTTCTGTTCTTTTGTTCACCTGGAAAATTTTCTCTCAGTCTTTATTTCGGCTTTTCTCTCTTTCTTTCGTCCTCTTCTCACCTTGGCCTTACGTCTCGGAGCTTTCGCTGCTATGGCGTTCTCCCCTTTTTGCTGAACACTTATAAATTGTAGACTCTTCTCAGGGGTCGGATTTTCGGTTCAAACAGGTGAATAAGGAAATGAGGGTGGAAGGATGGTTTTTGATTTTTCGCATTAAATCCGGCTCAGGTAAATACTTTCGGAGGCAGGTGTATGCGTACCTTTATTAGACGAGCCTGGAGGAACAAGGCGCAGGTGAGTCCCGATTGTCAAGTCAGGTTGTATTAGTTTCAATTAAAAAGGTGTCCTGAGTTTTTGGAAGTAATTTTTATTTGAACTACAATTATTTTTTCTGTGCATTTTTATATTAATTAATGGGCCAATAGATATTTTGTGCATTAATTTTTTAACTCCTGAAAATACAAATTACAAATGTTGTATTTAGTTAATTTTTAGTTTCTGGAGTTTTTATTCTACTTTTTAATTTTGAGCTCTATTTTTGTTCCTTTTATTTAAAAATTCATTGGGTCTCTGTTTTGCATTTTTGTTCTAAAAATATTTACAATTCACGACTTTAATTTGTCGTAAATTTAATGTTTTTTCCCGTACAGTGGAATATTAAACTTTCACATACACTTCTCAAACCACAGCTCTTCCTAAAGGTTTCTAAATCGTCTGTTAAAAATATGTTAATTTTTTTTTAAGTTAAGCAATTATTCTTTGCTTTTGTTTTGCAATAAATAATTTATACCTCTCAGTTTCGGATAAATATACTGGAAATGGGGGAAAAAGTAGAAAATAGGCCCTTCAGAGATGTGCTTTCCCTCCCCAAAGTATATGAATTTGTATAAGAACTTGGCGGACATGTCGAAGGCTTTCATTTTTGTGGAAGAGGTGCGCGGTCAGCTACTTTTGACTGTTAAAAGGACCTTGAAGGTACGGAGTAGACGGAAAGTTGTCTTTCTATGCTTAACTTGGCATCTGCAATCTGACATACCTGTATTGGGTATCCGTCAGAACGAACCATGTCGCAGTCGACTGGAATAAACGGGTAAAAGAGCGGTTTGAGACAAAACTCTTCTTTGTGCCTTTTTCCCCTTTCGTTTTCCTTATTGTCCCTTTTGAAGGACACAACGAAAAAATTCTCGACGGCCAGGCTGCACTCATTGTTTAATTAATTAATAGTTTTGAGGGCTCAGAATTAAGTTCATTTGGGCAGTTTTGTTGTAAATATTGAAACTTCAAACGTGTAAACGCTGTGTCAGCGATATTTGCGAAAATTAGCTGACGTGGAAAATCTTAATATTTACATTCGTAGAGTGTGATTTAGGGTTAATGTCGCTTTCACAGTGGCTCTCCTGTAAAAATTTCCAACACATATTTTTCGCATTCAGAAACAATCAAATCACGATAAGGTGCCAGGGCACACCTGTAACCTTAAAATTGAAAGTTGTCGCCGAATTGAGGGGTTATTTTTGAAATTTATCTCTCCGTTCAGATATTTTTTTGTACGGCTTAATGTACCTTCATATTTCCATTTCCTGGCGTCAGTCTTTTCTTTAAAATTCGCTTCTTTTTAAAGCGACGCTTGTCAGTTTTACAATCACAGTGCTTTTGGTTTTATAATGTCTCGTCCGTTTGACGTCGTGTTAAGTTTAAAATTTATTTTGCAGTCTGCGCCTCGGATCACTTTTTGGGTCGCCAGGACACTCCTCCAACAAACGGCCGAGTATTTACTTTTTACTTATAAATTATGCCCTTAATTACCCCGGCCCTGACCCGTGGTTTTTTAAGGATACTCGGGTTTCATTCGTGCGAGGTGGCTGCAACTTGCCCCCATGAAACGCTTTTATTAAAAGGGCAATTCAAGAGCACCGGGGAGATGCTGTGTTCGAGAGATAATGATCCATTTGAAAGTCATAAAACGAACGCACGCAGACAACCGGTGAGTCATAGTCGGATTCCGTTTTGTGCTCCTTCTGAGGCCCCCAACGTATAACCTAAGGATATATAGATTCGATCTCATATCTACTTTTAAAAAATTGCTTTGGTCCTATCACTGAGTAGGTGTCCGAAATTTTCGAAAGTCGGAGAAAACGTGACTCGGATTCATTTTCAATTAATGCAATCCTTCAGTCCCCAGGGCGCCTATAGAACTGGGATACCACAGTTTTAGTACAGGAAGGATTAGAAATGCAACACCCCATGAGTTTCTTGAGGACTTTATAAAGAAAGTACTCTGTTAACATTGCTATTTTCGTACATATTGCCGAGTAATTCAATAATCATCGGTATGTTCTTTATTAAGAAGCTTTAGTCATTGTAGTTATGTCTCTGATTTTTGTAGTTTGATTTCAAGTTGCGAATACAACAGAAACAAAGGAAAGGGTGGTTCCTTAGAAGTGACAAAATAGAAATCCTTTTCGCAGACAACTTTTAAATTTTAATTTGAAATTGTAACCGGTGTAAATCATATGCTGTTGTGTGAAAATGGTGCCTGACTAACAGTCTCCGAAGACTCACAATGCAGACGAAGAATAAAGCAAAACAAACAATGATGGTCAACGGTCTCAGACAAAGACTCCTTTCGGTAAATCTTCGCTATGCGAATTGGTGGACCGGAATCGACGACTCATTGCCATTCAGAGGTTAACGATTCACGTGGGCCGCAATTTTCGGACTCTCGACTTGTTATTATTATTATTCCTCGACTTAATCGCTATTTTACTTTTATTTTCAAATAAATAAAATAATACTTAACGATAGTTGCCTTTTTGCATGTCAGATTTGCTTATCCGTTAAAATGCAAACACTTTCGCTGAAAATTATTATTTCAGTGTTTCGATGATGAAAGTGATACATAAAAAACTCCGAGTGATTCGTAAGGAAAATTAGTTAATATAACTAATTAACGAAAAGTAACTGTTTTGAGGCAATGATTTGGTTTGTCACTTTTTGTACTTATCTTGCGGAGAAGTGTAAAAATTTGTCTTCAGGTTGTACACCCTCTTGGATTGCATTTCTCAAAATTTCTCAAATAGCAGTGAAAAGGAGGGAGAGAATAAATTTGCCATCACTGTCACTGCCTACAGCTTTGTCCTCCGCAATCCTATCCCTTTTCGAGGCAGCAACCTCTGTGCTTCATATCCGATTCCATTCTTGACCGCTCAAGGTACTCTAACTAATAAAATTGTACCTTAAATATGGCGGGGAAAAAATTTCTTGGCAGTTTCGGTGAGTCAACAGTTGAGAGAAGAAAATCTATTGTTGCCTATTTGAAGGGAAAAAAGCGAACATGATTTTTCAATTAGCTTTGGTTTTTTTATGAATGAAATGTTTATCATTCATACTCATTCGTACCGTTTCTTACAGCAGACGGCCGTCACCTTTGAGGAGGAGAATTTTTATGAAAGAAGCCTCCATCAGGTGAAAATTCAGGAGAAAACTAAATAAAATGGCAAATAATGGAGAAATTACATTGGGCTGAGTGTAAGTGTATAGTATTGAGACAGAGACAATGGCTTCTGCTCATTCATTAAAAAAATTAGGAAAAATTAAATTATTTCTCAAATATCTCCATTTATTAATTAAAATGATCCAAAACTATTCTTTACAAGAAGTCCTTAATTAATCACGTTTTTTAAAAAAATTTGCATTTTTAATCAAATTTTATTTTCATCACCTTCTGCATTCAAGGGCCAATTTTAAATACATATTTTATTATACAATAAAAGGTCCTCCTTTTTCCTCGAATAATTTACTTTCTTTAAATTATTCAAATTAATCATGATTATGTGATTAAATGATTTTTAATTTCAAATAAAAGCCTTGAAATTTTATAACTTTCGGTAAATCATAAATATTCACGTGGATCGTCCTAAAATATTAATACTTACGGAGGAACTGCCCTCCGAGTGTTGATAGTATTTCATCCCTTTTTATTTAATGTAATTTTACCCTCAAACTTATTGTGCTTACTCATGCAGAATTTTGTTGTTACTCTATTTTGCCGTTTTTCTAACGAATTTCAGGCATTTTCTAATTCACTGAAATGCGGAGGAATTCTGAAAGAGAGAGAAAATAGTTTTAAAAAAAAGGGTTGAAAAAATAGACTAATAAAAATCTCTGATTGAAGCCGAGAACAAAGGCAAGTCACGAAGCACAGTATGTCTGTCGAAGAACTTAGCAAAGCCATTTTAAAAGGAAAAAAAAAATTTGTCCATTCTTTCAGATAAACCGTGGGAATAAAAATAGTAGTGTCCAAATAAAGACGAGAGAAGAGGAGAAAAGAGCAAAAAGAGTAAAGCGAAGCTGATGAAACTTAATTGCGGAGTAAACCAAGTTAAGGCTGTGTTAAGTTGAAGTAGAAAAGTTCACAAATTTTACAGAAACCATCTTGGGAGAGTCCCTTCGTCACAAACAAAAAACAGCCTGGCAAAACCACTGAACGGAACGACCATTTTCCTGCCTGGTGTTCATCATTCGAGTCAAGAGTGGGAGAGCTCTCCGTGCAGGTGCCCGACGCCCCCTTGAAGACGTACCTGAACTTCAGTTCCTAATGTTTTCCCTCTGGTTGGCTTTTATCCTTGAGCCCGGATCTCGCGGTTTGTCTTTGACCTTTGCTTCCACTTCCATCTTCCTGCTATGATTCTTTTGCGCCACCCCTCTGCTCCTTCGGAGGTGCTTTCCACAGGTTTCAGGTGCGCCGCCGGCTTTTCCCTAACAAACTGAACCGGTAAGCCGCGGTTTGACCACCTCTGATTTTTGTATTCAACCTTGAACTTTAACATAATCACATCTGAATGCGGCCTGAGAGTTCGGTCGGGTTTGTTTAAAAACAATTTAGGGGACACGAAGGAATAATTTTTATTTTTGCTTATTTAATTTTGGAAGTCATGATTAATACTCCGAGGCTCAAAATTAAAAGAAAAATTACGATGTCCTGTAATTTTAGCGGGACTACAATAAAAACCAAAAAGTCAAGGTCTAAAGAGAATAATATGGCTCCGGCACAATGGGATCCGACGCATAGTTTCGTGAGGATTCAGCCGGTATTCATAAATCGTTAAAAAATTTCGGTGTGATCATTCACAATAAGGAATTTCTTGCAAGAAGAGCTTTATCGTCTTCTTTCATGTGGAGTTCTTCATAAGAGTTACTCTCGAAAGATTACTGTTTTTACAATAGTGAATTGTGCGAGTAAAATCTTATCATCGACCCATACTATTAAACAGCTTTCTGGTTCTTATTGTAATCTCATCCCGGTTCTTCATCCAGTTGGATTTGTCCTTCGCTGTTTGAGCTTCCAGTGTTTATTTGGCTGCAGAATTCTTCCATGGGTTAACATTAAAGTGGGAAATGTAATCCCAGTGCCGTTTAGGCAAAATTTCGCATAAAAAAGAATAAGAAATTATCCAAAGCCAACGAACAAACCGTGCATTAACGTGCAATAAAATTACGATACCTAACAGCCACGTTTAATTATAAATCTATTTATATTCTCTCGGTGCCCGTTGAAAGACTATTATTAGAGTTCCATCATCATAATATTTCTGTCAAACACTTTTGATTTGGCAGGAGGAAAATAATGAAATTCGTGAAATCGACCCTGAGACGGTACCTTAAGCGTGAGACAAAAGAAATCAATTTCCGCGCGTGGCATAATTCGCATGGCCACCAACAATAGAACCCGAATAACTTAGGCACAATCAACTGGAAGACAATGAAGATATTTCAGAAGGCAACTGGTCACTGATCTTTGGGTTCAGAGCTGTTCTTTTGGCGAGGAGTCGTTCTTTCACTTCCTTTTTGAGATTTTCTTCCTGTTGAAGTCAACCAACGGTTTTGGACTTTCAGCTATTGGTTTGCTCATGGTTAAGTGATGAGGACGATGCCATCGTTGTTTTTGTTCCTAGAAGTTTTGACGCCTGCCGATATTGACAGAAGCAGAGTCGTCATTGGGCAACTCTCATGTTCTTAATTAAAGCAACGGAAAATTCTTAGCGAAGCGACTCAGAGAGGAAGGTTAAAGCCCCCTGAGCAGGAAGGAATATACAGCGAAGTATTTTGCACGTTTAAAGTACGATAATTGAATCAATCATGCAGATATTTGAAGATGCTCTAATTAATAAACACTGCGACTGTCGATAAACACAGCAGAAAATAAACCGGTAATTTTTAAAAATTACAAAATGTATTGCATTGGACTTTAAATAATATAGAGAAATGATGATGAACCAAATTAATTTTCATCCGTGATGAAGATGTTTCAAACTGCAGATATGATTTTGGTTAGGAAGGGTTAAGCAACTGCACCACTTATTTACTGAAGGCAGACAGAATAACTTAAACCGCGTTGCCATAATTGTTTTGCCTTTGCAAAATTTTCTGCCAATTTTTTAGACCAAATTTTAGCATCAAATTGTGAGTCGGGAAAAGGGTGATCAACTGAGCCGCCCCGAAGATGATCGGAAAAAAATGTGGTTTTTAAAAAAATTTTCATTAGGGCCTATTTGAATATTTTCCAAAAGCGGTCGTACTTCAAGAGTTCGCGTTCCGTGAAGATTTTTTAATTCTTGAAAACCTTGAAATGCAGGTATTCGTTCATGCTCTTAAGTCATGCAGAAGACTTATAGCGCAATTTGGCCGGGAAAGTGTTTCATTTCCCTCAGTGAATATGCATCCCTTTAATAATCCATTCCACGGTGATCTAATTTCTAAACCGAAACCTAATTTCAGCCTTAACAACACTAAATATTTTAATTGGTGGGTCGTGGGTTTCATTAAATGTTTTTTTTTTGCAATTTATTATTGATAGTTAATTATTATAATGAGTTGCGTAACGAGTCGTTTCGCCCGACTATTAATTTTTATTTTTTTATTACATTTTTGAAAATCATGTTTCGTACATTTATATTTCCTAAAAATTACCTTTAAAAGTCTTTGTATTAGTACATACCTAATCACTGATATTTATAACCGTTTGGAAATTTTTGTCATTAACCCTAATTAGGCTGAATGAGAGGAGGCCGAAATAATGGTATGTTATTACGGGCGCTGCAGTGCTTTCTTCGAATGCGAGGCGGACATTAAAACTACGCCAGAATCCATTCTTAACGATGTTAAAGTCACCTTCAAGTTTTATTATTAGTGTACCTTAAAATCGAGAATATGAGAAACTGCGTAAATAAAAGTGCGCTGATAATTTCAATAAAAGCCGCCCCTTTTGTGTTGCCTTCCGGGTTCATTGCACCCTGAGCAACCCGAGATATTGACTATAGGGATGATAGAAACTCAAGTGCATTGCAGTAAAGTAAAATTTATCCCTCGAGTGGCGCTTCAGCAAACTCAGCAAAAATTGTTTCCGTCTTCCGCCCTTGGAATTTTCCATTCACACTAATTACCTCGAATTGGTCAGGGAACAAAAAAATGAATAAAACGGATGACTGCAAACGGACTGAGAGTAATTTCGGATAAATCAATGATAGTAATGATCCATCGGAGAATATGTTTAATAATAGTAGGCAGTGGGTTTTTTTCAATCAAATGATTCATAACGAGAGGACTGAGATTGGGAGATTAAGGAGGCAATCTCGTAGTCCCAAAATTTCGAGATTCCACCCTGGGAAAAATGGCCTCGTTTTCCACCGGATAATCAGGTATTGTTCTGCTGAATGGCGACGAACGAAGGCAGCAGAGACGAAATTCCCAAGAATCCTTGATAATGAATCATAATGGCGTCAATGAGAAGTTTAATGACTTACTTGGCACGGGATGCGGTTCCAACTTTTTACACTGTATTCCCTTTTAATTCGGTCAATATAAAATGAAAAGAATCTTTGTAAACATCGATCCCTATGTTGACATTTCATAATCGAACCTTGAAATAAGAGAAAAGAAAAAAAAATTTGTTACTTTAACTCCGGATTAAATTCAATTCAGTTCCGCGTGATGTAAACAGTAATGAGTCCTTTATGGGAATTTATTAAAAGTTTGCATCTCTGAGCCGAAATCCGCTCAAAACATGATGGCACATCTTCTGTGTTTGTCATAAGAATTATTTTTGAAGAATGGAGGCGGCGGTTTGCCTTGACGAAAATTTGAATAAATTGTAAATCAAGAAATTAAGGTGTGTTTTACCCAATAAAAGGAATTAATAGATTAAATATTGCTCTGATAAATTTATGATGTAGATCACTCTCGAGATTTTTAAATCAAAAGTTTTCACCCTTTAAGTGTATATCAATTACATCAATATTATTTACGATATCAAATGAAAAGAATTTTTGAGCATCCTAGCCTTCAAATCCAATCATCTTTTCAAGAGTGATAAAAAATGCCAAAAATTCTTGATTTTTATCTATATATTTAATCAGTAGACAAAAGCAAAAATAATGGGTTTTTGTATAATAGATTAACTATTAATTAAACGACACTTTCCCAGGCGGACGAGGTGTATTCTTAAGAGACAAAAGCGAAGAAAGTGGAGAAATTATGGACTAATAAGGCACTAACACAAAACGCAAATAAACCTGCTAATGTTTTACAACATTTAAATGTCATTTGGTTTTGTAATGAGAAGAGGCCTGCAGCCCATCGCAGTGAGCGAAACCGCCGTTTGACTTCGGCCGATGATGTATTCGGTTTCCATTCGGGTTTCCACTCGAGTTTCCATTCGGGTTTCCACTCGGCCCAGCCGAGAGAAAACCTCCTCCGCTCTCTCGTCGATTACCATTGGGAAAATGTCTGACTAAATAGAAAAATGGGGATGAGATCGTTTAGAATCTTGTGAATGAGTCTTTAGGTTTTTGGTCGACACTTCCGTAGTCGGCCCCATTGGATTTTAAATGGTTCTCCTCCAAAAATATAGTATTAACACAGCCTTCTTTTGGGTTGTCTGTCACCGACGGAACTGTTGCTATGGAACAAATCATTGACTTTCTTTTCCGCAATCTGAATAGGAATACGGCCATCGTAATGAACTGAAAATATAATATATTGTTATCACCATTTGCTGTTTAACCACGAGTTCGGATATTAAATTAAATACTCACGACAATGATGTGGACAAATACAATGAATAAACTGCCGTTTCTGAATCCGACCCAATCATTTAAAGCTCCAGCGACGGATGGACCGATAAAATCGCCCAATGAAAATGACGAAGCCCAAAGCCCCGACATCAGACCATAAGTTGTGATTTCATCTGGAAATCCTCCGGCTCTGAAACGAAAATCATCCCTTGCAAAATGCTCCACTGACAGCTAATCGCACATCTCTGTATACTCACACGGCCGATCGTATTGCGTCTATAAAGGCAGAAACGAGAATGAAAGCCATTCCGAATCCCTCGAGCACAAGGCCTACAATGACCAGCCAGAAAAGCCTGCAGAAAATCATAACTGCTGACCAACAGGAACCTTCCCTCGAACATTCACAGTGCGGACACTTACGTATCAAAAGGGAAGAACGGTGCTGGGCCTACAGCCGAAACGCTCAAAATTATGAAAATGGTGCCAATGAGAATCATAACTTTCGGATTTACTTTTTTGTCACACAACCGACCGATGATGGGAGCGATGGTGGCATAAGTCCCTCCGCTGATGACGAAGATGAGACCAAGGGCGACAGGACTCAAACCAAACTGCAAAAAAAGTCCTTTTAAGATGACCGGTTTCTAATTAAAGCCAAAACAAAGTGATTACTGTCGGTAATTTTCGTATGTTTCTCGACTTAGTGAGATAATAAAATAAGCGAAGTTTCAACTGGAAACTTTTTGTTTACTCTTTACACAAAATTATGAGATAATTACCAAAGAAAAGTCTTCGCAAAAAATAAAAAGCCCAAATGTGCAATGTTGGGATGTTCAAATTTGGGAATTAAATGGTTTTAAAATGCTAAGTATTTAATTATAAATCCCAAAAGGAAATTCAATGGAAAATTGAGTAAATCTTTCAATCAGTGATACGTTAAATATGATACTTTTCCCGATTGTCAAAACAAATGCAAATTTTTTATAAAAACAAGTCTTTATCGATAAATTTGTCTACAGTAAGCCGCGTTTATTGATAAGTTTTTGCAAATACGAGATAAAACTGAGCTTCAAAGCACCCGTGAACTTTGACAGTTCTGCAAAATATCATTTTTTTGACGGCGGTTCTAAACTTATCCCGCGATTTAAGCTTTTTATTTACAATTCCTCAGTGTTGATTACTTGAATTACTATTTATTCGGCATCGCACAATAAAACGCCCTCTTATTCTATAAGATTTTTATTAAAAGCTGTTTTAGAGACCGAGTAGGAAGTAGAAGTCATCGCACCCTTTTCATTGGCGTTTAAGATGTTTAGACATTTTTTTGAAATTTACGGAAAGATTTATTTTGAGATGGTTTCGAGTGGAGTATTCATAAAAACAACATTTCTTGGAAAGATTTTGTTTGATGAAATGAAAACAAAATGAACATTAGTCTTTCTTAGGAATAGGGGTCGAGGGCATTCTGAAAATTCGCCCCCAACTAAACGCCAATGAGGGTGGTCATTAGTCTCCTAAATTTTCCCCAAGTCGTGTTCAAATTTAATTTAAATTCTGAACCGAAAGCGTAATTTACTAAGCCTGCAGAAACAGAAGAAAAACTCGTTCTTGAACCTCGCCAAAAAGACGCCGAAAGTTGTTCCGCGAACACAAGCGGATTTCGTACTTTGCATCTGACCTTGTTATTCTCGTATTTATTGTCCGTTTGGCCGCGCGTACCTTTGAAGGTTGAAGGGAAGTAACTCACCCTTCGTATGTGCGGTTCCAGAGTGGCCGAATAGAATCCCATGCAAATAGAAGTTGCCATCACACTAAATGCATCGATAAGGACCGCCGGAACTTTGAAAATTTCCTTGAAGCTGGCTTAAAATAAATAAAAATTGGGAAATAGTTTTCAAAATGTATTTTTGCACGGAGACATTGGATGGGAAAGAAAACATACATTAAATTACTATTCTGAGAAAAAAGGATTTTATGTTAATTTTCCGAGTGTTTCAGGTTTTTTCATGAATTAGTTTGTGTCTCACTTTTTACAGTTGGTTCCTTTATTATTCCTTTTTAATTGTATTTGTTAGTGTAAATTCTTTCGTTTCCTCAATAAATTTTATCAAAGTTATTTTTAAGCTCTGTTTGAAATGATATATTAGAGTAAAAGAGTTAACAGAACAGCGAAGGAAACGACATTGGTTCTCACTGTTTTCTTTCGTTATAATAAGTTTTCGTTGCCTTTTTTATCTGAAGAAATATCTTTCCTAATTTTAATATTTTTAAAAAGTGAAATAATCCCCACTAAACTCTTTCGAAATTGAAACATTATCGTGGATTTTCCTGCTTTTTCATTGGTCATCGTAAATATCTTGGAAATATCGAACCAATGCCTATTTCGAAACAGTTTAAGTATCTTCTGTTTACTCGTTAAATAGATATTATTGTGAACAATGTTCTATTCCTGAGGGTTACCTTTAGGTTGCAGCCTATCTCTTTTGAAGTTAGGTAATATAAAAAATACGAAAACGCCGTCAACCAAAAGCACAGAACCCATGACCAGAAAGGGAAGAATGTATCCTCCGAGAGTGTACAAAAATCCTCCGATGGTTGGCCCGACGATATATCCGATTCCGTAAAAAATCTCAAGAGTGGCCTGAAAAGAGCAACAATTAAAGCTTCCGCAAGCGCTCAATAAGCCGATGACCGGAAAAATGCTTACGAAAGTGGTGGCGACATTGTCGGGGAAGACTGTAGCGGTGATGGCAAAAGCCGAGGTTACGGCCGCCGATGACCCCAAAGCCTCAATTATTCTCACGACAAACGACAGCGTTATGAACCATGTGTGAGAATTTATCAAGGCCAACAGCCTGTAAGCAAATTGAGTGGCAGGCGGTCGGACACAAGCACGGGGAGATGATTTAAAGCGGAAGTCGGCTTACCCGAAAGCTATGGCGGATATAGCGGCAATGACGATTCCGGCATTGAGCAAAAGCTTTGCACCGATTACATCGATCTGAAAAAAATTTACGTACAATTTGTGGGGATTCTCTTACATGATTTTATTTTGGGAACCCCTTTATTTCCAAATAAACCTCAGTTTGACATAACTCCCCAATTAACCCCAAAATTTCCCGAAGCAAATTTTCTCTGTCGGTTATTAAAAACAAACAAAAACAAAAAATTAACATCCAAACTGACTAACAAACAAAAACAATTAATACTTTATTTGGTAAATTTCTCTGAAAAGCTCTCAAGAAGCCTTTTATGAGCTCCAATAATTTTTGAAAAGCTTTTAAGACGAAATTTAATTCAAATACTCACATAATTTCCAAGAAGCGGACTGCTGACGAAGGAAACCAATTCGTAGATACCGAACACAAAGCCGTATTCTGTCGCCGATACATTTTTCGTTTCTGCCTGAAGGGAAGTAAACAAATTGCATTTTATTTCCATTGAAGTTTAACTTTAAAGAAAATCTAAAGGGTGGAAAAATAAGGAAAGCAATTCGGCGGTGGGAAGGCTCATATTAGTAAAAGTTGTAGACACAAATGTAGTTCTTCTATGCCTTTCAATAAATTTATTAATCATGAAAAATGAGCTTTCGCGAGGGAAATCGAAATGCCAAAGGAAAATTACAACCTCAAAGTTTAGAAAGAATTGAATAATTCCACAATTCTTTGGTATTCAACGAAAAGGAAAGATTTATGAATGAAAGAAATTGCAGTTTTTTGAGAATGACAGTAATACCTCATGCGGATAAAATGGAGCTTGCAAGGAAACGCAAATGGCTGACGCAAAATGAACGCTTCCAATGGCGAACAGAGTGAACCACTGATGCCTCGTGAGGGAACTCTTCTTGAGGTTTTCGGTCACCATGGCTGGAAGGTTACGATCATCTAAAACTTTAATGAAAAAAAGAAATTAAAAGGAGATGCAACAAAGACGCCGGGTAATAATTAATAGCGCTTTCTAACAAATATATGGCCTCAACTAATCATAACTTTTGCATTTATTATAGAAAAAAGTAATCTGTTGGATTGGGCTGTTTTTGAGGTTGTGATTTTCAAATAATGAAATAGAGGTGCGTTTTTCTGATTGTTATCAATTCTATAATAATTCAACATTTAGAGGATCAAAGTTCAGCAAAAATTGATGGCATTTTTCAAATTTTTCCGCAAATCGATTGAACAGCAAGTGGATATATCTAAGGAAAAAATGCACGAACTCAGGAATTAGAATAACCTAAAGTTCACGAATATTTGGGCGTGGGGGTCGAATTTATGAACCTGAACGGCTTCGTTGTAAAAACCTGCTTTGACTTCAATATTTCCCGCAACACCTTAAAAGATACGCAATTCTGCAACTGGTCGTGCATCAATGCATTGCCTCGGTTTTCTACTCAATTTTACAGCCACTTAACTATAGCATACCTAAACAGGTTAATACTGTGCGAACGAACTGAAAAACTCAGCAGTGCGAAAGAAATTCTTTCGAACATTTGAACACTCCATAAAAACATTTGTAATGTTCTGCACAAATTGTAGTAAATACTCATTCTTATTTTATTTTTACATACTGGAAATACTCAAAGGTGAAGAAAGACAAAAATTTGAGTAGATTTTGACCAACAAAAAAATTACTCTAACCCAAAGAGTAACTCTATGTGTTATTTTAGAGAGTTTGTACCTCTCTAAAAATTCTTTTCAAGAATTTGTCAATTTCTGCAATTGTTGCCCTTTCTCGTCGCAACTGACTTTTTTCTTTCTTTCCTCCGCCAAGGCTTCATTCGATATCTCGAAGCACTCAGATGCAAGGACAAGATAACATTGTCTTAAATTTGGGGATTTTCATTCTCATATCTATTTTGTTTACATATATTAGCTGAGTAATTTCGTTCCGTTCGGCGGAAAAACGTTTGGAATTCCCGCCAATGTTTTTTTCTCATAGCGTAACTTAGTGTAACAATAATATCATCTTCATCCCGAGATTAATGACAGTCTGATTGTAAAACCGAAGCTCTATGAAGTTTCCCCATTAAGATTTTTCCATTTTGATTCAAGATCCTGTTTTTAAGTTCATGCGTACGCGTGAATCGTTCACTGTTCTCGCGCTGTTTGTTTTTGTCATTTAATTCTACTGTCAAGTCTCGTAGATTTATGACAGTTTTACTTTTCATGAATTCGCGCCCTAAAATTCGTTAAAAGTGTAGAAAATTATGAGTCGAATAAAACATTCACTGAAAAATGGCAAAAGCCTAATAAAAGACTTAATATCTATGGTTAGAAATACTTTCATAATATCACATTATTTTTCAGCATGTATTTGTATTTAGAATTGAAAAATCATTGTTTTCCAGTGCTGTCACATTGTCAGTTCGATGCCAACTAAAAAATGCAACGTTTATGCAAAAAAAACGGTTAACCAACTCTAAAAACGTTTTCCTCTGAAATACGCTGTTGATCTCCAACAGTCTGTTTTCTGCTCTTTAGATTGGCAGATAATTAAAAATGACGTACATGTATGTAATGAAAAATTTCTTACACGAAGAGATGCCAGAATGGGCGGCGAAAATGGCAAAACATTTTTCAGTTTACTATAAATAAATAAAATTTTAAGACCAGTTAAAAAAATGACATACTTTCGAGAACAGCACGAAAAAACACATTGTTTATTTTTTCTTTCGAGTATAAATGTTCGTGCGAAAAATATAATTAACAGATTGCATGACACATACGTTTTAATAAGAATATAAATTAATCCAGTGTTGAAGAAGGAAGTAAAGTAGTTAATAGGTCAAAATTGGGGTGAAGAAGGGCAAAAGAGGGTACATTATCCTCTCGCTGAGAAAGCACCCGAGAGCAGATCAAATACAATTTGTAAATATATTTGTGCCACCCAAATAAAGGCTATCTAACCTCTCAAGGAGTCGAAACCAAAACTCAAATCAAATACCAAATCGTAGCTTTTTTGGCCATCAAGAACTTTTGGGAAGAAGAAATATATAATACAGACAGCCCATCAAGACAATATATATACTGAAAATGTCATCGACCAAAGATTCTGAAAACAAGAAAAAAAAATTCGGAAACAAGAGAACCGTTTCTGGCCAAATCTGAAGAATACGAAAAGAGAGCGAGAAGAGAAAACACATTACTTACCTGTGCTTTCGGAGAAAACTCATCGTTGGAAGAAGACAATTCAACTGATGCAAGTTATCAACAATTGTTCATGTGACTCCCGTTCACTAAAACCGTCTTTAAAACAGGGGAAGATGATCCTCTTTTACTAATTCCTTTAATACCCTAACAGAACAAACGAAAACAATTCCTTTTATCTTCGATAAATGTTTAATTTGAGTATCGGGCCTGTTCATTCTCGGCGCGTTGGAACTGGCCAACTGCTCTCGGGTTAACATCAGTTATTTTATTGGAACCAAAACAAATTTTGCGTCCCTTGCCAAACACAATATATAAATACATCATCAGATGAAATCGCCCGCTTATTTTTTGTTTACAGCAGCAAATTTCTTTATGCCCATTCTTCAGTGCTTTTTCTCTCTGTAGCATTTTGGTTTTTTAGGGGTCAAGTTCTTTGTCCGGTGTATGTCTTCATTGCCTTGAGAACCCGGAAAAGACCTTTTGAATTCTTACAATAAAATCCAGTGACAAAAATATTAGATAATAAATATGATATTGAATTTGGTTTATATGTGTGACATTCATGAAAATCATATGATAGTAAAGAAAATAAATTTAGTATGATAATGATTATCATATTGAATTAATATGATAATAATAAGACCACCATCATTATTTGGGTATTTTACTGATCTTTAATTGTCTACAAAAGCTCTTTGGCCGGGCTTTTTTTGGCTTAAATTTTGACAACTCATATCTTCTTTTACTGCTTATTTTATAAGTATTATTTCAATGGTACTATTCCTTTGAAAATTTCCAATGAGTGAGAAGGATTGAGAAAAATAAATTCATTGCCACCGAAAACATGAAATTAACAAAAGTTTTTTTTTGTAAACAAGGGCATGAGAAATTCTAATATCGGCGCCAAAATTCGAAATGTCATGAGCGAGAGAAGTAAACTGTTGGCAGGGTCTTGACCCGATTCAATGTTAAATGAATCAGCTGTCCTTTAAAAATAGTTTTTATTCTTTAATTTATCACAAACTTACATTAATATTACAAATTATTCATATAAATGTATATTTATATATATATATAATCACTAGATGAACTCGACTTTTGATTTTTGTTCAATTAAATAAAAACATAAAACCATTAAGTCCTTAAATGTAGTCTCTCATATCCGCGATGAAATAAATTAAAATTTAAAATAATAAGTATAAACACACAATTTCACATTTTTTTTTTTATAAAACTCAACCGGAAAGTATTAAGAAGAAAAAGGAAGAAATTAAAATTTTTTTTTAAATGTCAGCTGCACTGTTTTTTTTTGGGGGGGGGGGGGAAATGATTTGGCCTTCGTTCGGTTGAAATTAAGCCTGAAAAGCTTTTAAATTGCCTTAGGGTGTGAAAGAACTTCTTTTCTTGGCAAAAGCTAAGTTATTTGAACTTAAATCTCGAGTTTGGCGTCCCACTCGAACTGAAATCGAACTTACCAGGATGAAGGAAGTAGTTAGGGAGACTTCCGTTTCCTTGTCTCCTTCAGATATATCCTAACCAGATGATAAGGATTGGGAGACATATAATTACGCACTATCAATTTTAAAAAGCGCTTAACACAGTTGCAGTCCTACATTTTGGTCAGATTTCCATCCCGTCCAGGAAATGTCGACAGGCTGATGGGACCTAACTCATGAAACTTAAGTGAAGGCAATACAGTGAGTTAAAAACTGCAGAAGACAAAAAATAATCGCTACGTGATTGATTGACAACGGCAGCACGTTTGTAAAATATTTAACCGCTTAATGTCACAAGCCGGAAACCAGCTTGATAACTGTCAATGACTTATTAATTTTGTAGTAAGAAACTGAGAGAAAATTATAGAAAGAAGTACGTAGGAGTCTACTAATTCTAATAGAAACTGGAAAAATCGCCGGCAGTAGAATCCGCTGCTTATACTTATATTCATATACTCAACGTCTGTTGAGACGAGCGGAGTGCCATTTAAAAGCAAAACGAGGAAGTCTTTTGCCATAAATCCTAATTAACAATTCATGTTCAGCAACATTTCGACTCACGTTAATAATAAAAATGTTATCACAATTCAAAGGTGAATACACTACACAAAAAGGTTGGAGATTGGCAAATCAGGCAACGCTTTCTAGAAATCCTCTGGACTCCAGGCTGCCGTAGCTGGTGCTGTAGGGTCCGATTAGAACCGCACCAGTCTCTCGCCTGTGCCAGGTTCCGTGCCTGTTCTTGTAGCTGTTGCAGGCTATGAGTCCGTTCATTCCAGGTGGTCTTTCTATAAGAACTCCATTACTGGTTCCGTGACTCGGGACATTTCCTATACCGCTGCCGTTTTCTGATATTTTCACATCCGACTCGACAGGTACTTGCTTATACGGTTGCCTGTTCTTTAAGCAAGCGATGAACATCACGACGATCACTCCCTAAAAACGATCGAATTTCAGTAGCGTTTCCCCCCTTTCAACGCCACTCAAAACCTCAGACAACTTACAACTATTGCGTTTAAAGCTACGACGACCATTGTCGCATTTTCAAAGCCGATTATATCGTACAAAATGCCGGCCATTGACGGTCCTATGAAAGCTCCCAAAGCGAACGTGGAAGTCCACAACCCGGAAATGAGTCCATACGTTTCTAGATTATTCGGGAAACCATTGGATCTGCCGGCAAAAAGACAGTTAAAACCAAATCCCAACTGAAACTAAGATTAAACTTACATTGAAGTTCTCAAAGCATCAGTGAATGAAGCCACCAATTGCGCTGCTATACCGAAACCATGTCCGACTAATCCAATCACACTCAACTCCACTGTCCTGAAATTTCCAAAAATCATAACTGAAGCCATGTAGGGAGAAGTATAATATATAAAGGGGGTATTATACGTGCAGCCATAACTTACGCTGGTGTGGGAAGGAAAGGCGCAGGTCCGATAAGTGTGAAGCCGAAAATGATGAGAACGCAGCCTATAACCGTCACTATTTTGGGGTAGACCTTTTTGTCGCAAAGCCACCCCCAGCAGGGAGCGGTCAGGGCATACGTTCCGCCATTTATCACAAACATAAGGCCCAAAATGACTGGTTGGAAATTGAACTGTAAATCGAAATACATATTTATTTTATTATTTCACCCCAAAAACCTCTTAACGGTGCTTCTCAACCCCCATAAATAATATAATCACATTATAAATTTTTTAATTTTCTAACTATGTGTATTTAGAGAACTCACATGTCTAAGGTGAGGCTCTAGGGTGGCTTGAAGAAACCCTATACTGATGGATGTAACGATGATACTGCACGCGGCCAGCAAGACGCCGGGTATTTTAAGTACTTGAAGCAAGCTCCCTAAGAAAGGGGTAAAATTAGAAAAAAAAAGGGAGAAATCAAATCTAAGAAACGAATGGGAATTTTACCTCCGCCTTTAGAATCGACTTCCGACTCTCCGTGCTCGGGAAGTATGAAAGCTGTCATTATAGCGGAGAGAAACAACGCAGATCCGAGGACTGCGAAAGGGGTGGTGTAACCGCCGACCTGAAATAACAACAGGAAAACGTCGGACTTCCGAATGGGAAAGGAGCGGGTGACGTGTTGCCGCGGTCATTCACCGTAACAAACGTAAACAAACTTTCGAAAGCTGTACAACGCCATTTTTCGGCTAATTTCCTTCTGCCTGTGTGAAAAAACTTCTCGTCGGCGATAACTCTATCTATTTTTGTCTCAATTAATGTGACAAGTAAACTCAAGGTCCAAGAAAGTGAACTTGGATCCGGTCCTCAGAGACGGTCTTTTGTCATTCGCGCTGTTGCCAATCCGGGACTTCCTTCCGAAATAAGACTCACTTGATATAGGGCGCCTCCCACAGTCGGTCCGACAATAAGTCCCAGCCCGAAGAAAGTCTCCAGCGAGGCCTGCAACCAAACAAGCAAATTCAGGTCCAATCTTTATCTATCGGTCACTCAGGTGGAAACACCTACAAAAGTGGTCGCGATGTTGTCGGGAAACTCTTTAGCGATGATGGCGAAACTGGCGGTGAGGAAAGCGGCATTGCCCATCGCCTCCACTATCCTGACAACGAAAGACAGGGTAATGAAGGGGTACCTGCCATCGATTCTGTCCAAGAGCCCGAAAACTATGGCGCAGACACCGACAGTGAAGATGCCGCCATTGAACATGAGTTTCGGTCCTATCCTATTTAACTAAAAGTAAAAGGAGAATTTTTTGCGTTGAGTCGTATTTTTTCAATGAAGCGTGTCTCTGATAAATGTTTATTTTAAGAACTTACATGCTTTCCGTATATGGGACTGACTATGAACACAACCAGCTCGAAAACTCCAAAAACCAATCCATATTCTGTCGCTGTTGCTCCCTTTTTCTCCGCCTGCAGAAATCAGAACATTTTTATTTTGAACGACAATACTTTGGTAGTTTCCGACAATGTTTCATTTTAAAGGCAAACTAAAATTACTTTTCTTATTTTCCTGCCCTTTTTGGGCAGTCAGAGAAATTAAATGACATTAAGGGAATTTAAACTTAAAAGATTTCTTCATTACAGATACAAAAAGTATATATAAATAATAGTTCACTTAAAGAAAGATGATTAATGTTGAAGACTATGGCGTTATGTAAACATGAGATTTCATAATAAAAATTGCCCTTTGCTCTGTATACTGGGCTGGGTCATTGATTTGTCACGAAATGATGTGTCCATCACTGCATAAACTGTTGGTGTATGTCAATTTCACGGATTTGTTTGGGGGGAATAATTGCATCAGAAGATTCACTTACTTTCGTACCAAATAAATGGCAATGGTTTAATTTAAAGTTATTTTATTTTAATATTACAGCCAATGACTTTTACTTTATTGTGCAGTTTGTTTTCAATTGTTTTGAGCAGACGATATCCAGTAGCTCTAATCAAAGACATCTATTTTAGTACTTAAAAGTGGAGAGAAAATAAATTAAAAAACAAAACACACAAAGAAGTCGTTTACTTTAAAAGCTTCACAGAAGTTGTGAATGTTAAGCTTTTAAAGAATGTTGTGAAAATGTATAAGTATTGACTGCAATGTCAAAAGGTCATCAAAGAAATTAGAATTTCTGATTATGATAATTGAAAAGCAGCTTCGCTGACCACCCTTTAGCCTCTTAATATTTATGGCCGATCATAAATTAATTACAAACGATGAAAAAAAAAAACTGAACTGATTAATGGCGCCTAAAAACTGTGAGGCTGCAAACAAAAGTCAAATCTGCATATATGTAGTAAGACCGGCACAACTTGAACTGCCGTGAACTTTGATATCTTGCAAGCCTAAATTAAATATTTTTTTGATCTCTAGGTCAAGGAAACTTAATTACTTCGGGTTAGAGCAGGCACATGGGATTAGAAAATCCACTGCTTATGGGGGCCCCTCAGTTTTTCACGGGCATTTTTCACTTTCAGTGACTTCCACATGTTCACACATTGAGACAGAGGTCATAAGTGACATTAGGGCATTAAATAAATGAAAAATACTAACCTCTTTAGGGTAGAATGGAGCCTGCAGAGACACGCAGATGGCGTTGCAAAAGTCGGAGATGCTGAAGACGATGAGCGTCAGCCACTGCCGTCTCGTGAATTTTGGAAACATTTTTCAAATCTTTGTAGAGAGGGAATGACCGTTTATTTTTTTTCTACGGAGGCTTAATTTTATTAAAATTAAAGTCTTCAGCTTATCATTGCTGCAAGTAATTTGTTTGATCACTTAGATTCTGCAGAAGGAGGAACGAAATAGAACCCAAGATACAGCACAATATGGTTATTACTATTAGCAAATTGAATTCGCCTCTTTTGGTATGAATTTGTGGCATGCAATGAGTGGCAACTTCATTATGTCTGCACTCACATAAGAATCTTAGAGCTGAAATAAAATTGGACAAAACTAACTCCGCGGCTTTGAGAAATAATGAACTGTTTCAAAATTATAAACATAGCCATTAGAAATTTGACAAAAGTATTGCTGTCGAATCTTAATCAAATAAGAAATTGTATGTGTGTTATTAAACATTTTAAAAAATTATTCCTTTTGCTGTATTTTCATATCAGTGTGATGAACAATAATTTTGTAATTTATAAATACGAAATACAGTTTAATGAAAAAAGCTTAGAGTTATGAACTTGTTGCTGACTGCCATTTTAGTTTTGAATATTATTTATTCTTTGTCGCCATCAATAATTAAATAATTTTAAAAAACTATTTGAGCCAATGTTTCTTCACAAAAATTTCTTTATGCTCATTCAACTTAAGTTTAACTTGAAATACCAAAACAGAATTATCTTTTTTATGAATAGTTATAGGAATCATAACCTTAGAAATGCAAAAATTAAGTAAACTCCATTGGATTCTCAAACTGCATCGGCTTGAACATTTCAATCATTCACATTCGGTTCTTGACAATAAACAGAGCAGTTACACATAGAATAAAAAATAAAAAAAACTAAAAATCTGAAATAATGCGACAGATAGAGATGAAAAAAATTCACAAGACCAGTGAACAGCAGCAGCAACAGGTTCATTAAGAAATAAATTATCTTGCAAATTAAAATAATTATAAAAAAAATCATTGAAAAGTATGAAAACTCAAAGAAACCGCCTGGAATAACATAAATGAAGTTAGTTGAATGAATGAAAAATTAATTGAGAGGGTGAATGAATCCCAAATAAGTGAATATCACCCTTGGGATGATCTGAAACCTCCCTCATTCAAAACAAAATATCTCTTAAAAAAATCAAACCAAAAATGAGATTTACGGTCCGCGAGTTACCTCAATTAATTAAATAAATAAAACGAATTTACTTAAATCACTCATTAAAATTAAAAACAGTTTAATAAAAATAAAATAAAAACAAAACAACACAAAGTTTCCCTGCCGAGTGGAAATTCAGAAAACGCGATAAAAAGACAAAATGGAAACTGTCCTCAACAAGATGAAACAAGATGGACTCAGCCCATGACTCTGATAACAAAATTTGTTGAAAGTAAATCAGGGTCGTAGCCATCGATCAGCCAACGGGAATTCGAGCTTTCGACCTGTTCGGTCACCCACAGAATGGCAGTGCTGTCGCCGTCCGCTGTCGCTGCGCCCCACAGCTGTCCGCCATTGTTCGAAATTTCCCCAACCCTAAGATCCCCAATAAATTCTTTTTGGGGATAGATCCGCTCCTGAATTTTTACTAATCAGATTTTACTTAAGTTCAGTTTTGCTGAATTTTTTTAGGTCCTCGGAAAGTTTCAGTGAATTCAAAATGGCGGATTGATAATCACTTCATACGGTGCTATTGACGGAGGGTTTCGGCTTTGCTTTAAACGGTGAATTATGAATTTATTTTTCCGATTTTTTATACTAATTACTATATGGTAATAATTAGTATAATTACATGTTTATACTATTTATGTTAATTTAATAAGCTGAAGAAATAATTTGATACGATTTGAATTACTGCCCACAAATGTAACTTTTGACTTAATCATCTGCGTCGTCTTTTACCAATCAATTGATAGGAAATATATAAACATTATCTGCTAATACAATCTGCGATGCACCATAAATATTAAACGTTTCATTTTGCATCTGAAATCACCACCCAATTTAGAAATAGTTTTTGATTTATAAATGAATTCAGATGTTTAAATATGTTTGAAAGGCAAAAAAAGACAAGACGGCAGCTCAAAGGCAACAGTGGAATGTTCGTCCATCGTTTCTTTAGTCGCTCGGTAACTCTTTGAAAAGCCGCAGCCGACAATACAATAGTCAGTCGTCAGCAGAAGTTCCGTTATACTCTGCTAAGGGACCAATTCGTGGAATTCTTCGCTATTCTTTTTTTAAAAAAAAAATCAGTTTGAATTGGTTTCAGTTCTATATGAGCATTCTTTCGAGCTGCAGCGTGTTTTCGCTTCATTTTGGTGCGGTTCTTTTAGTGTTTTAGTGTGTTTTTTGAAGGAAGTTGAGTATGCATTCGAAAAAGACGCTTCGAGTGGTTTCTGATCCCGGGTTCTCGTCTGATTCCTGTGAAACCGGAGATGTCAGCAACGAATGCGCACCGCATGTGGGTAGTTGTTGCCCCAGGCACGAGATAAGGCACTTGGAGGAGATTACCGAGATAAGAACTGCCGAAAGTACGTTTACGAAGAAGTTCCTCGCCATAAACCAACAGATAGAAAGCATGGGGAAGACAATACGAGCTAACGCCCTTGAGAGGGAAGGAAATCTTAAAAGTCAGTTGCAGCTGATGGCGCAGACCAGAATGGGAACGACAGATGAAGGACTGTCGGAATGCCCTAGAAGCTTTGCTCTGCTCTTCCCGAGGAAAAGCGGCAGATTTGGCTACCCAAAACATTGGTTACGTCCATTCAGGACATATAGAATTTAAAGGTGATGCAGCGCCTTTGTTGCGTCAATTGAATGTTTTGGGAAGGTTTTCAGTGAGCGATTCGGAGAAAGTCTCCCAGAAACAGCCGAAACTGACAATCGGAGGCTTTGCACAAAGGACGGGAGAGTTTGACCGCCCCTGGGGAATATGCTCAGATGCAAAAGGACGAATTCTTGTCACCGATCGTGGTCACCACAGGATTCAGGTATTCAACGCGCACGGAGAGTTTGAGTTCGAGTTCGGGAAACCGGGATCGGCCCCTGGAGAATTCAACCGTCCTACCGGGATAACCGTCGACCATAATCTCCGTATTATCATTGCGGATAAAGACAACCACCGAGTTGAGGTGTTTTCTTTCGACGGTTCTTTCCTGTTCTCATTCGGGAAGAGAGGTAGCCATCCGGGATTGTTTCTGTACCCCTGGGATGTGGCTGTCGACAGACACGGGAATATAGCTGTTAGCGATAGCCACAACCACAGAATTCAGGTTTTCGACGGTTGTGGGCTTTTCATAAAGAAATACGACTTTATTCCCTCCAAAAAAAAAGTTTTTCCTCGTGGGGTGGTTTTCATATCGGATAATACTCTGTTGGTGTCTGACTTAAAATTTCATTGCATTTGGTCGATCAGGGATGATTTCAAGGAGGTTAAAAAGTGGAATAAAGGAGATGAAAATTTGTCTTCACCTCAGGGCATAGCGTGCGATGGCCGTGGAAGGGTGGCTGTCGCCGACAGTAGAAATAACCAAATTCAGGTCCTTATTTTGGTTATAAAAACCTAAAATTTTAGTGAAGGTGTTAATCTGGAGTATTTTTTTGCAGGTGTTCGACGAGTGCGGGAGTTTGGTGCAGTCTTTGGGACAAGAGGGAAATAATCCAGGAGAGTTTCAATCCCCTCAAAGCGTTTGCTTTTTACCCAACGGCAACATTGTCGTGGTAGAGTCTGGAAATAGAAGGGTTCAGGTGCTTTAAATTTTTTTTTTGAAAGTACTGCATTCATTTTTCCACTGTTTTCATTAAAGATTTTCATTAATTTTTTGCTTTTCGCTTGCATGGGGGCTTTGGATACATTCAGTACCTATTTTATATTGGGGAAAAATTTTATTTAATTTTGAGTATTTTAGAGTAATTAGAAGTAAAGGATTGTATATATAAAAACAGGTTTTTGTTTTTATTTGTGGTAACAAGCATAAAACCAATTAAAAATAAATCGGCGTTTAAAAATATTACTTAAAATCAAAGTTGACTGAAATTGAATTTCATCGCTGTCTTTTATCGGTTGTCATTATTGTAACCTATGACTGTCGGAGACCTCCCAATCAATCTTCTATCAGCCAGAGGTTCATGGGGACTCTCAGCAACGCTGCATTTACCGTCTGCTTGAGGTATTTCCCCATCGCACCTGATGCCGTGTATTTCATTTCTTCAATCACCTCCCTCCAGTTCTGATTGAGGAAATTGTTAATGGCCTCTCCCAGGACTTTGCTGTTCGTCGAACGATCCCGCACTCGGAATCTCGCTCTCCCCACTTTGAAGTCTACGCCCACTTTGTCTATTTTCATGTACCTCACATCGTCCACCGTCACTTCCTTGCCTTGAAGCTTAGCGATGCCTGACACGTCCTCTGTGGGTTCAGGAGGGTTAGTCGCATTTATTATACTCGAATAGGAAATTAAATTGCTTACCGAAAACCGCCTGGAATTCTCCTCTACTGCGTATGTTAACAACCAGAATGTTTCCTAAAACCTCGTACCTGCCCGTGATGATCAATCTGGGAGCTTTCGCTGCTATTTCCATTGTGTAGTCTTCAACATTGGCTCTGATGTATTAAATTTCCACTTTATTTCATTGTTTCATGAAGACATCAAATGCCTAACGTACCTGATATTTGTAAGAGTGTGATTGGCAGGGCCGTAGATGGTCAGATCAGAAAACACTGCTTTGACTCTGACTCGGCCCACCCCATTTTCCATCTGAATCTTGGGAATTTTGAGAGGATCAATGGAGGGAACATCCAGTTCTTTAATGCCGACGATGAGGTGGTTGCGGAGGTGGGCTATGCTGTTGGCCACGCAGATGTCTATCTGAGGATCGGATCGATGGCAGGGTCGAATGTACTCCGCTGCCGACAAGAACAATTTCAGAAATTGGGCTTTAGCTGACGCGAAGTCAGCGAATCCTGCGGGACACGCGCCATATCCCAGTTGGACGCAGTTCTTTCTTTGTTTACTATAAAACCCAATGCGACATGTCCTTGAACTTGGGAGCTTTTTGCATTTTCATTTAATAATCATGACCTATTAGTCAGAGAGCCTTCCATTGAGAAGATATTTGAAAGGTCAAAATTTTACGTTAGACCTTTTCATGGGGATTTTTCGCCCGATTGGTATAAAAACTGCATAATTACCGCAGTAATTTCGCATAATTCTTTTGATCATAATGAAAATCATGTGGGCGTTTTTGACTTTGAACCCAAAATGGCTGTTTTTCTCTGCATGTTTATTTATGACAAGGAGCTTCCCCGTGGATTCACGCTTAAACAAAGACAATGGACTGTGGGAATCCTGGATTAGGTTATTAAAATATTGCCTGACTTGAGTGGAAGATTAAAGAGAAAAGCATTGTCGGAGAAGAGTGACCTCAAAGTGGGTGTAAAACAATACAGCAAATTTTTGCGAAGTTAGTGGTGACCATCTTTAAAGAATGGAAACTGCTGTTATTTAAGATAATGAAGCTTTTAATTATTAGATCTTGGGAATAGAAAGAAATTCAAAGTCGCAGAATCAGAAAAATGAAAGTAACGGAGGAGCCAATTAAAAAGGAAAAACAAGAGTGGATGGGTGTGATTTACAATGAAGGAACTGTAGTTATAAATTTTAGCGCGAAATGAAAAATAACTTCCGGGAACCAATACGCTTCTCATTTTATACAAACATAAATTAATAAATATAAAAGAACTTACGTATTTGAGCAAAAGCCCTTAGACACACTGAACCCAACCAAATGGCCAAAACACCCGCGAATTTCATTTTGAAGACACCATCGACCAAAGCCAAAGTGAATTAATGACAAGAGTTGCGAATTTACTTGAAGACCAACTTTGGTTCGTCGTCTGTTTATTTCGCCAGGTAAAATAAAGAAATAGAAAATGTCGAAAGGGAGAGACACAGAAGATGATATGTTCTTTGGCTGCTCTTTCGTCATTACAACACTTATAATAAATCAAGTGCTGCTTTGACACAATTCGAGATTCGTTGCATCCCAATCAAATTCGAGGAAACCCTCCCGCAACCAAACCCCATTTTGCTTTTCAATTCATTAGGGAAAAAGCTCCTGGAGAGAGATCCTTCCTTATTTCATTATCATTTCGATTGTGAACATTCCTTCAGGTTCTTTTAATTTGATGACGACTGCAGCCTAAACACGACAAGGACTTGTTCTCTTCTCTTTCCGAGCCTGATTCCCTCAAAACAGAAAAGTCACCCGTCGGTCTTGTGTTCTCAATAAAGCCCTCCTGAGTTGCTCATTTCAGAAACCACCAGGCAGCCGCCACTGCTAACCGAGCCCGAAAGAAAATTTTGTACAATCATCTAACCATTGCATAATGATATGATAACCGAAACCTGTCATGCTAATTATAAACTGTTTGCAAACAACAGCTGCTGCCAGTGATTCTCCAGCAGCAGACTTTCCCGGAAGCAGCCTCGACAATGTGTGAGCTTTGGTGACCGCATTGTTTCCCGAGGAAATCTCTGAAGAGGAATTTTACCTTTCGTAGCTCCGTAAATGGTAAATGATGCAACGGTTGTGAAAGAAAATGAATTTGCAATTAGTGTGTCAATTTGAAACTGGCTGCGTCATAAGGCTAATGTGGGTGTGACCTTTTTCGGGCAGAAACGAATAAACGGATTCTGCAGTTTTAGACCTACTGCCCTAGCTAAAAGAAAGGAGACTGCTATGAATGAGGGCGCAATATAGTACTGCTCATTCGATTACAGTGAACCATTTGCCCGGAGTTTTCAAACTTGGTGGCCAACGTTTTGAGACTGTTGATCTGAATTGTCTTAGTGAATCTTCTGGGGGAGGTGTTTCAGTCGGATAAAACTAACAAAGAACAAGGGTCAGGATTAAATATGGAGGCGGCAAATGGAGAGCAAAAAATCAAGTTGTATCTTTAATAATTTTAAAAACTTGGAGTATTGAGCTGAAAAACAGCATTCCTGTAATGTTCTAATTTAGCTTTGGTCAGTACTGCTGCTGTTGTTTAGTGCTGATGTTATAAAAGCTTAGAATTTGTGTATCTACCAAAGGGACGACGGTGATAGCTTAGTGTAATAAACGCCTGCGTTCCATCCCAGTGACAGAGAAAGGTTTTTTAAAACCATAATCCCTCGCAGTTGATCGGTCAGCACTGCGAGGTACTTTGACCAAGACTTTATATTTTAACATCTCTTAAACTAACTCAAACTTCTTGAACAAACTTCTTGAACTCTATTTTTTATTTTCTATTGGCCCTTAAAAATTTTATAACAAATAACTTTCGATTATAGTTAAAAATTAATTCGCGGACACCAAAAACTTAAATCACCTGCATTACAGCAGGAGAGATATAAAGCAATGATGTGGAACTTAAAAATTAAATGATTACGAGGGATGAAACTAATCAAAAAAAGAATAAAACGCTTCTCTAAAAACTAAATTCGTTTGCGAAAGGGAAAAAAAGAGTTGGAAGAAAAAGTGTTTAACTCTTTGCTGATTTTGCCAAAAAATCTAAAGAAAATATGAGAAACAGATCGCAATTAAAGAGAAAGCCAATCTTTTATTTCCATCTTTGCAACTCTTTGGCGGTAATTTTTTTGGTTATATAGTTAAATTTTAGCTCACTAAAAAAAACAAATTTATTTCCCATTAAACGGAAAAGCTCAGAGCCAAAAAGACAAGAATCTCTCGTGTGGCTCTCCCGGCTAAACAATTAAAAGCTAAAGTCTATATGAACAGCCAATCACAAAAGCGATTAATCTTTCAGCAACCACAGGTCGGTGGGCATGTGCCTGAAAGCGTTATTGAGGATGTCGACGAAGACGACGCTGAGGGCGTTCCCGATGTCTTCCTTCAACTCGTCGACGACCTGGAGGGCGTTCTTGTTCAGGAACTGATTCACCGTTTGACCTGGAACCGGAGAAAGACGCAGCCATTAAAGGTGAAGTCGTGAGCAGAAGGAAGAACTTCTGGAGACGAACTCTTACCCAATACTTTGTTTCCGTTAAATAAGTTACTAAGATGCAGTCTCATGCCGGAAACGCTAAAATCCACTTTCATATTGGTTATTTGGAGAATTTCTCTGCCTTGGATCGTCTCGAATTCGAAATTGTTCGTAACCAAGCATTTCCCGTCCCCTGAAAATAAGGACGTCGATTTGGGATGATCAAAGTGAAAAACAAAAAAAGGTAAGCACCATATTGACTTATTAAAAAAAAGTCAGCAGCAAATAAAAAAAAGAATTTTGAATTAAACTGTTATGATCTAAAGTGCGTTTCTTTACGAAATTCTATTGGTGCATTTTTGTGGCTTTAGTTCAGCTCGAAAATCTCTCATTTTAAATGTTTTAATTGATAATGATTGAAGGAATATTAATAGATATTTTTATCTAATAACATTTTTATATCTAAAAATTTAACTTAATCGAATTATGAGTAATATTTGAAAATATTGGTAACATAAGTAATCAAAATTTGGTAATATAATAAATAATATAAATAATATGTTATTTTTAACTAATAATAATTTTAGTGATTAGGTAATAAAAAACCCTCTAAGGGTAAATTTTTCGAAACTGCTCAGGAAATTCAAAAGTTATTTAGATTGTTATTGAAAGTCATATTGAGAAAGTAATTTTAAACCCATTAAAGAACTCAGTTTTTATATTAGGAAGGCATTTCAATTATGACTAAAGGCATCGAATATCCCTTTCGCTTTTTTCTACTTTTTAGAGTCTGAGTAATAATTTGTAGTAATGCTTTACGCTTCAATCGTATTTATTATCGTAAATGAAAGTAGGCTTACATCCCTTTAAAGGTTTCGTTGATTTCAATGAACGGTACTTACGAAGGTGAATGATTGAATCTCCAGTACCGACCACCGGAAGCAGAAGAATATTACCCTTAATGTTATACTTTGACTCGAGTTTTAAGTAAGGAACTTCGATACCGAATTGCCATGTTTTCTTTTCGAGATCCATTCTGAAATGCAAACCAAAATGAGAACAGCATCGGAGCAGTCTTTGGGGAGGTTTCTGCCCCCAACTTACGACACGTATGTAGTGGTCGCGTTGCTGGGGCCGTGCACCAGCAGATCCTGCATCGCCCCCGTTATTGACACGGCCCCGTGCCCCTTCGATATGCCGATCTGCTTGATGAACAGAGGCTCGAACCTTTCCACTTCGATTTCTGGTATACCTGAAATGAACATTTCCTCTCTTTGTGCCGTGAGCTCTTTGCAAGTGTCATTGCATTTTGTCTTTTACCTTTCGATAAGGCGGGGAACATAGTCTGCAAACCGTCTTTCAAGCAGTTGTTCAGATTTGGGTCGCTTCTTCTGCAGGCTTTCAACCATTCCGCTGAAAAGTTAAATCATCCATTTATTTACAGCCGTTTGTATTAAATAACTCTCCACTGTATTAAACTGTTTGCGAGTGATTCTTCCGGTTCCTGAAAACTTTTCTCAGGAGCATTATGAGGTGACTCAGCAATATTTGAGTTACTTTCTCGGTTGTGTCGTCATTCGAAGCAGGGACTGTTCTCTGGAGACGACCTTGAATATCCATCGGAAGTGGCGGAGCTCTCGGAAAGTACACCTTGGGAACCCGTTTGTTATATCACCGGGTGATTTAATAAAACGCCCGTCGACTGCGTTTTTGATGAAAATAGGTAAACAGTACGTGAACGAAAGAGAGAAACTTCCTCGTTTTATGAATTTTATGTAATCGCCGTAACCTATTGATCGAATTAAATAAATAACAGGTTCTTGAGTCATGTTCTGAACTCATCTCGCAACTGACTCTTGTGCTTTTAGCGGTTTTCGCGAAGAATGCCCTCCCCTCTGCCTTTGGCGTTGACATTTGGCTGTGCTCTCTCACATCTGCAAGGCGGGTTTTTAAAATTCCTCCTCTATTGTAGTATATTTTTCCCAGGGGAGAGTGCTGATTACTTTGTCGGTTGGATTAAGATAGAAAGGGTTTGTCGGTTTTCGTTTGATTATTAGATACAGTCGTGTGCTGACACTGAGGAAGGAATTCACAGGAGCTGAGGGAACCGACACACTCAAATCAGGAAGAAGTGGGGAAAAATATACAGTAAAGGGAAGAAAGTGTGACCGAATTCTGATGTAGGATACATACTGTTCAAAAGTGACTTGTTTAAGGCTTTTTAAGATATACAAATTACGAAAAGATATACAAATATAAAAATTTAAGATATGTAAAAGAGGGACAGAAGATTTCTAGTAGAAGTCCGAAAAGGGGTGGGAAAGACAGTTTTAGCATTTTTATGTGTTAATATTTGTTAATTTGCTTTAATTGGTTAATATTTTGTAGTTATTTTGACTGATTGTAGTCTGATATAAGTAGAGCGGAAGTTCGAAAGTTTTGATTAAGTTTAGATCGAGCTTTTGTAAGCAGATGTAATGTGGGCCAAAGGAAGTTTTTAAGATTGAGATGGGTTTTCTTTTTTGAGCATTTACATACATAAAAATGTATAATTATTTACATTACAACTATTACACTATATTTTCCCTCGAATTGGCGGTCATTTGTGACTCGTATTGTACCAAACCTCCCTTTCAGCCACGACTGTCAACAGGCAAACAAACGCCCTGCAGACAAAGACACTCTGTCTCTGTCAAAATGAGACAGAACTTAATCGACTTAAAATTATTTGGCGTTATCCCAAACGTGCACCGAAAATAAGCGCAAAAAATCGGTTTTTAAGGCTCGCGCCACGTGCTTTTCTCGTTCCACGACGCGACAACGAAGAAAGTTCTGACGTCACTCACAATGCAGTTTCCGTAGGAAATGTTTAATTTAATCGCATGCAACCCTGAGAAATATCTCCAAATACTTACGCCTTTCGGTGAGAAGTGAGATTTGATTTGTATTGGTCCTACTAGAAGTAACTGAAGCGATAATCGGTACTATAAAATAAAATTTAAGAAACGAGACCGCACTCGGAAACATTTTCGGTAACATTTTCACTGAGACGTTACGGTAATGAATGATTGGAATTGGATTATAAGAAACTGTATAAAAAAATTTTGTTTTTGATTGTCCACAATTTCCGTAAGATAAGTAGCGCCCGGTTGGGGACTGGAGAAAGTAAAATGATTAAAAAGAGAAAAAAGTTGCGCCTCCAGGGTCTGAAAACTTTACGTATGCTAAACATAGGTGATAAGTTCCGTTGTCGTTGTGGTTGTTTTTTTGTTGTTCAGTTGTAGTCGTTGTTTGTGTTTTATAAAGGATTAGATAACTTTTCCAAATTGGAAATGCTGATTGTAATTTTTGAAGGCTTAAATTTGGTGCCCAAATCGAAAGCACTGAATTTTTATAAATTAATTATACTGTATATAATTCTGCTGATCTTATGTATATGATAAGCTGAAGCGGTCAGCGTTCAGAAAACTCCAAAATAAAGGGAAAATTGTAGCTTTTTTGCCAGTCAAAAGTTGAATTGAGATTCTGGTTTGCCTTCGGGGAACGCATTCATAACCAGATTTTGGAGGAGAAATTACATATTTTCTGGAAATTAGCTGATGTTCCGCGAAATCGTTATTGCGCCCACTTGAGAACGATAATGTGTAATTTTCAGTAAAAACATAGCAATGCAAGGACGTTAATAATTTGGGTTTTGAACACACTCAAGATTATTTGGATACCCTTTAGTGAAAAATTAGGACGAGATTCCCATTCTCTCACCCTCTGTTCGCATTGTACCTCCCCTTTCTGCTCTTCTTTCATTCGGATTTCACCGCAGATTTCAGCTAAGTGCAAAAGTCATAACCCCACTCAGTTTGGGTATAACAAACGATCCGAACCGTTAAGAAAAAATTTGCGAAACGCGTTAAAAAGCACGCGTGAGGCATTGCGCATTCTCAGTTTATTCTCATCTGTTCCGCATGAGCGAACTTCTTCTGAAAGGTTCGCTTCGCAGTCGACCGGACATTCTTTTGGTCGGTCAAACGTAGAAACTACCTACTGACCACCGGAAGTTACTTTAATTAAAACTAAAATGATTATGTGCTCCTTGCGTCACTGAATTGTTTTATTGCTGCATCGGTAGCCACGGGGAGTCTGCTTTAAAACTCGTTATTGTGTTTCTGTGAGAGTTTCCATCCCTGCAGCGAATTCCAGGCTTTTCTCCGCGAACAGAGGGAAGAGGACTTTCGCCATATTCCGCCTTCCGCTAAAATTACATCAACCAATTAACACTCGCTCATGTCATCGTTTGCGAACTTTACAACTTTTATGTAACCCGAAGCTGACGTTCGCGAGGCGGACGTCGCCGTCGCTGCTTTTCGCGGAGAATTGCATCACTCTCTGGAACCATGAATCCTTTTCTAAGTGCAAACAATATAATTGCTACTGTTTCAACATATGTTGGAAATTATTTGGAAACGTTTCGGTGAATCAGTAATTATGTAATTGCTAATGAACCTCAATGGGCATTTGGGGAGTGGAAAACCCCTGTTGTGGTTCTCACAGTCAGATAATTACTGTTATGGTGAGATTTCATTCAAATAATTTATTCGATTATAGTCGGCCATTCCTTATCAAAAGACTCAACTCTTTTTGCTGCTGCATTCAATTGTCGGAATTTTACTATAAATTGACAGCGTTTTGCATAGCGGTTACGTAACGGAGGGTCTGGTATGCGGCTGAAGTAAAGCATTCCCTCGAAGTGTACCCGAAACAGAAAACAAATGAAGTTAATTAGTTATTATCAAAAACAGGGGGCGGAGAGGCGCAGAGTATTTCTCCCACTCCGCACCTGAACAGTCAAGCCCCTGTTTTCCCTTCCATGGCACTCTTACGTCACACCGTGTGGGGCAAATCCTAAAAAACTTTATTTTACCGCATTATTATTTATTTAGTTTTGTGTCTGCGTGGCTTTTGTGTGTTAAGTGAAAGAAGAAGAGGTCGACGCGGTTCCACGTGATCGGTCGAAAGGTTGGTCCCGCAGCCCCAGGTCACGGTTTCTGCCACGGGGCTCTCCCGGGGCTCTCCCGGGGGCCCGTGGGGTGTTTCAGGTCTCCTCCGCGGTCCGTCGAAGCTTAAATGGGTTGCGGCTGACGGGAGACCTTGGCTTCATTTCTGGGGCGAACCTTTGCGGTGTCAAGGTCATGTGGTCCACCGTTGCGTAATCTTAGGAAAAGTTTTCCGAGTTCTTTCGCTCTGATTCCGATTTGCCAGCTGACGCGGACCCATGACCGTTTGAGAAATTTCTTTTGACAGTGCCGGAAAAAGACAAATTACGTCAGGAAAATAATAATGGTATCATTAACCTCAGGTTTAACAGTAATCGTGTAATTAGGTTTTTTGTAATATTGCTTAAATAATTTTTTGTTTATTCTTTGTTCTTGTTCTTTTTTGTTTGATCAGTTACGTAATAGGTAACGCACGCTAGCGCAAGAGTAAGGCGCGTCGCCTAAGAATGGGAATTTCATTTTTTAGGGTTTATTTTGGAAGATTTCATCGAATCAATGGAAATTATTTCTTTTCAAAAAAAGGAAAATAAAATTGATGACCATAAAATCTTATACCTAAAGATCATTACATAAAGGATATTAAACTTCATTCTAAAGATACCTAAACTTAGATATAGATAATAAAAATCCAAAGAGTGCGCATGTTCAAATTTTGCAACAAAGGAGTTTGAAATTAGTATCCAAATACGCGATTGCGAAAAAATAGTTACAACCAAACCATTACCAAAAGAGTGCAAACATTGTTAAAAGCCAATGCCCGAAAATGGGTCCTTTGCCTCCCTAATTACTCGGCATTAATTAATCCCCATTTCGCGTGGCAACTCATTGTCATTCGTGGGATTTTAAATAAAACCCCACGGCGTTATGATCCGATTTAAATTATTTGATTCGATGAGATCGGCCATTGTTTTGATCGAATTTTTTGCAAGCATTCTGAGTCGCTTACATAACTGGTGCTCCCTCTCGAGGTACAAGAAAAAGGAAAATGGGGGTCACCTGGAGGTAATTTCGGGGTTAATTGCTGATCTCGAGAGAAAAGCCTTGAACCCGACCTTCCCCCAGAGTCTTTCTTTGAGAGAAGAATTCCTTTCTTTTCGGGCTGGTCCCCCTTGGATGGCAGCGCAGGGGGCGGAGCAAAAGTCTTGAAGAATTTAATTATGTTCTCAGCGAATTAAAACGTCTACGGTCGCCAAGTTCTCGGAGTCTCTTTTAACGAGTGTTTTCTTTCGTTTGAAGTGAGCGCGTTGTGATTTAAACATCCATCATTTAACAGACATTAGAAACAATTAAATTAGTGACAATGAAACATGTAGTAGCTATTTTAGTGACGTTAGTGGTCGCCGCCAAAGAAGTTTCTGCTTTTTTGACCCAAAAGCGTAAGTGCCAGTTTCTACAAAAACATTTTTACACCGTCAAATGTGCCTTAAGCTTTTCATACTGAAACTGCCTTTTAACCTTACTGAAGTTAAATATCGGCCGAACAGTTCGAAAATTATAAAAATCGAAAACCGATTTGGCCAATCCCGAGTCGAAAAATGATTATTTCATTAATTACATGGGTTTATAGATGTCAAACAGGCGTAGTCAGGTACACGCTACTTCCCCTCGGCGTATTAGGCCACCGATAAATAATTGGGTAGATTTTCCTTTCTCTTCGTGATTTCTGAGGAGGCACCCAAACACTCACTCTATTCTATTGTCTTTTCAGCTGCTTTCGTGAAGACGTGCTTTATCAGCGAACCCGATTTTCCGACGTGCAATAAAGAAACCGTTCAGCTGATTTTCTCCTCTCTGAAGGATGGAGTACCCGAGATAGGGCTGATACCCACAGATCCCCTCAATGTGACGGAGATCAAACTGCTGCAGGGCGTCGGCCCAGTTTCCATCAATGCGACGCTTAATAATGTTCGTGTGTACGGGTTCTCCAAAGCGATCGTCAAGTCAAACAAGTATGTACCGAAATCCTCGACCAAGAATTAAAACTGGCCCAGTGTTATAATCCTTCCACGTGCATCTTTCACTATCTTCTCCAGTAGAATGAGAAAAGTCTTCCCTCAATCTATGCATCTTCTAAAGAAGCAGAATTAAATGAGAATCTGCTCTTTTCCAGAGTGTACCCTCAAAAGGGGTACAGCTTTGTCACCAAAATACGCATCCCACATATGAGAATCGAAGGAGACTATAATCTGAGGGGTAGGATTTTACTGTTACCCCTCGTGGGTAAAGGCAGTTGCTGGTTCGAACCTCGTAAGTTTTTTATATTTTTTCTCATCTTTCCTTGGGGGTTGTTGTAAATCCATTTCATTTTCTTTCAGGTAATATGGACGCCGAAGTTACACACGACATCAAAATCTCTCAGAAAGACGGTTACAACTTCTTCAACATAACTGCAATCCACGTCAAATATGAAATTGAGGGCCTGAAACTGAGGCTGAACAATTTGTTTAATGGGGCGAGGGCACTTGGTGAGTAAAAACTGATTTAGAGCTTTCGATTCGGTTATAGTTAGTGAATACTTTAGGGCACAGTTTTTAAGGGTCACTCATTCAGCATCTGTAAATTTTTTATGGTTACAAAACTGGTGAAACACACCAAGAAGCGTTTTCAGACTTTTTAAGAACTTTAGAAAGTTATATTTTGGTAAAAATTATACAGCATTGATTTTCGGAACTGTTAAGGCATTGTAGTTAGTAACTGCTTTGTAGTAATGGGATATGTGCAAGAGATGTCCAGTCTTATTTTAGAGTAGTAACGAACCCCACCGCCTGATTTTCAGAGGAAAGTACCAACGCGTACCTAAACGCGAATTGGAAAGCGGCCAGCGACTCTCTCAAACCCATCCTCAGCAGAACCATCGGGGATATACTCATAGTCATCCTTCGTCAGCTGTTCGACAACATCCCGGCCAATTTCTTCATAGGTGACGTCGTCTACCAGGGGGCGTAACAGTCCTTCGCCGGCCCTGTCCTCTTCTTCGGGTATCTTCACATTCGGGGCTCACTCGAAACCCTTGACGCACAGACTATTGGCCCCGCGCTAATTACAGTAATCAGAGGCTTTTTGTTGGTCTTTGCGGTTAACGAACCGTTCGATCGGATGGAGGTGTCGAGATTGTCTTTTTACATTAAGTCATACTTCCTATTGTTATTGCTTTCTAAAATATATTTCAAGTTATAAAACACATTATGGAAACGTATTAATACTATTTAATATATTTATGAGAGTGGATAAAAGATAAAGATAATATAAAATAGGTCATTTGAAGGTATAAAACAGCGGAAATACGAAACTGAAAAAATAATTATTTAATAAATAAATAAATTACTTAACAATTGCTAAAATAAAGAAAACAGTTTAAGGCGGTAATATCATATCCAACGGATATTTATGGTAAATATTGTTTGAAAAAGTTTTAAACATATCCGATATTCTGTCTTCCAGTACAGGTTTGATCTCGTCCACAATTGATTCCCAGTTCTGGTTCAAAAAGTTATTCATGGCGTCACCTGAAAATAAAAAAAATCTTTAAATCAGTCCCTCCTCGTGGGCTGACTCTCCTCCATAATTCGATACCTAATTCTTTGTCGCCATTAAAGAGGTCGTCGAGTCGAATGGACGCGTGCCCGATGTTGAAATGCACGAAGAAGTCTTTCACGTTGAAATAGGTTTGACCTTTCTTTTCGAACCTTTCGCCTTCCATAAGGACGTTTGCTTCTATGTCAGCTGCAATTACGGATTATATAGAATTCGCTAAGACTCAGAGGGTTTCAGATGACTTACTGTAATTCCCTTCGCTCATTCCATTTCCGGTGATGGGCATCATGAGGATTTTCCCATCCAGGTCGTAATCGCTGATCATGTGGAGGAAAGGCAGCCATAATTTGAGTCGCACTCTGTCCTTTGCCGGCTCAACCCTGTAATCGAACACTCAGTTTTTGAAGTATTCAAAGTATTTCCACACTTTACTGTTTAATCACCGAATGCTTTGGATCTAAAATTTGTGGGGTGTTTAAGTGTCATCGAAGTATTTGAAGATCTGTCTAAGGTACCACTCCCGATGACTTACTTTATACTTTTAATAACAAACTGACTCGCTCCAGTAACGTGAATATTCGTGTATGTTGACTGCACAGTCACAGGTCCCTTCCCCTGATTTATAACAATCTCGGGCACAATTAAAGGTTCACACGGGGGGATTCCAAATTCCGGGATTCCTGCAGCAGAAAACACCGGAAAAACAATATTCTTATGGTTTCTTATAGTTTTTCATTTAAATATTGTACTTCTTTTAAGGCTTTTCGTAGATTTTCGAAAACTTACCGGTAACCAAATGCGGCCGTAGTTTTTCCACCGATTCCTTAACGCATCCATTTAAATTGGGGTCGTTTCTGTTACAGATTTTCAGAAACGACGCTATTGAAACAGAGAAAAAAACGGGAATTATTTTCCTGTCGGATTTCGGGATGAGAGAGCAGAAGATGACTACTCACGTATTTTTTTGATTTTGTTATCATCACTCTTCTCTTCAGAAACTCCCGCGGTAAGTAGTAAAAACACCGGTAGACATATCCCATAATTCGACAAATTCTTCATTTTTAATCAGCTGCGATGAACCCGATGACACTTTTCCAACGTATGGGTCGATTTATTGCTGACGAACTGAAATTCTTTCGTTTCGTCAAACAGGCAGTCGGGTGTTTAGAAGCAGAGGGACGTAAGTAATGGTCATTTCGATGGTGAAAGGATTACTGATCTTTTCATATTCAATATGGAATTTAATTTGGGTGCGACTGTACCTCTCATTCTTCGGGAAATGATAATGGTACATACGGGACAAAGGTCATTAGAGCACGAGAAATCTTTTTGAGTCCTCAGGCTGAACTGGAACAATTAATCCCGATATAAATATAAGTGTATAATAAATTTTTTCAGTACTGATTGCAGTTTTCGAGTATAAAAAATTATTTAATAATTAATAAAGTTAAGTAGCTCTTATTTTAATTAAAAAAAACCCGTAATTACGGGTTAGTTTTTGGGGAAAATTTACAGTTGCGTCATTTAGAGGAAATAAATTTTATTCTAAGGTCGTCATGTCAGGTTTAGTGAGGATATCGCGCATAATATCCCCGAGCGGAAAACTTTTTGCATGTTCCCTTTTCACCGGACAAATGCTTATTTATAAGAGTCATCAAAAACCTAGTTATGCAAATATCGAGTAAGCAGAGTTGCATTCGTGTTTTAAAAACAAGCAAATTTGGCCTAAATTCGAAAATGGGTCACCGGACTTCTGATGCGGTCTCGGTTTGCACATCGAAGAGCTCCATGCCTTCTGCACCCGTACCTGTAGACCTTAATTAATTCCTCGCATGTTTCCTTCCTGCTTTTCCAGGATGCCGTGGCCTTTGATTTATGTTTGCGTGCAAAAGTCGGCCCACCGTTTCGTAATATCAAATCCGGGGAAGTCGTTGGGGAGTCGGGTCTTTTTAGGGTGTTCGCTGTTTTTGGGGTGCACAAATGATAGAAAACTTCCAACGGTTATTGAGGAGAGAGAGATTAAACCAAATAATGTTTGAAATTATTTATTTTGGAAAGAGTTTTTCATGAGGCGCGGATTTAAAGACCTTATTCAAAATGTCGTCTATCAACATGGCGACCACCGCTTCGATCGCGGGTTTGATTTCGTTAAGAATGTCTTTGGCGTTGTCGTTGAAGAAGTCATTTGTAGTTTTGCTGAGAATGGGGTCTCCGTTGAAAAGATTCCCGAAGTGGATCATCGCTCCGCCTATTTCGAGACTGAGACGAGTGTCTTTCCCTTGGAAATATTCGGCTCCCTTTCTTTTGACGATGTCTCCGGTGGTTGTGAATTCAGATTTGCAGTTGGCTGAGAAAGCAAAAATAAATCGAATCATCAAACTGAAGAGGAGAAGAAGAAAAGAGTAGAAAGTGAGACTCACTGATGTTGGCAGTGAATTCTCCGTTTCCTTGAATTGGCAGAAGCAAAACCCTTCCGCTGATGTCATAATCGGCGACGAGTCGTATCTTAGGCAGATCAGTCTTTCCTTTGACTACAATGCCTTTGGCAAAGTTTGCTCTGAAAGCATAAAATCCCTCTGGTCACCCCACTGCAAAACAACCCCCTCACCCCCGTCCGCCAAACTCACTTCAGTTCCTCGAATTTGTACCCGCTGAGACCGTATACTTTTAAATGTGTGAGGGTGGCTTTGTAGTTAACCGCCCCCGTTCCCTGCTCGAGTTTCACCATGGGGATTTCCAGGGGTTCCAGGGCGGGAATATTCAGTTCTTTTATTCCTGAAATAAATGAGGGCACGTTAGTGAGATTATCTGGGGAGATTATCTAGAAAATGTTACTTACCTTTGGCTAGGTATGGCTGAAGAACAGTCGTTGCCATTTTGAGACATTGGTTGAATGTGGGTGAAGTTCTTTTACACAGAGGAATATAACTCGCTGTAAAGTATTAATATAAATCCATTATTGCTTTTTCAGATGTGTTTATATCAACGATCTGATATATTTTGTTGTTAATACTTTTCGTTGCTTACAGAATAAAAAATAAAGCTCAAAGTTTTTAGAAAAAGTGTTCCTCATACGGAGTAAAAGACAATTAGTAATTAAAGGCATCATATAAAATACAAAAGATAAATTACAAATTATATAAATTACAAAATATAAATTATAAAAATTTAAATTCTCATAAGGAGGAAAAGACAATCAGTAATTAAAGACATTATATAAATTACAAAATATAAATTACAAATTATATAAATTACAAAATATAAATTACAAAAATATAAATTCTCATAAGGAATAAAAGACAATTATTAATTAGACGTATAAATTCCAATCAAATTAACATAAAAATTGTGATTTTACTCAAAATTTACACTCCGTAATTTATAAAATTACTGATTATTAATATTTATGAGATAATACATTGGAAATTAATTATTAAACAAATAATTAATAATGATCATTTCCATCATTTAATCATCTAGTCCCTCTCTATATAAATCAATTAATGAAAATTCCAATGTTAAACATTAACCCTTTGAGTACTGAATTATTTGAAGAGTTTTATGTATATAGAACGGATTTAATTTATTGCTATACGACGAGTCAGACTCGTCAAATGTACTCAAAGGGTTAACGAAAGTTAATTCATTAGCTTCATTTATATAATGAATAATTTATAACTAATGATTCACTTTATGCAGAAAATCGTCTTTTCCTTTTTGGGGGCCATAAGTGCCCCTGTTTCTCCCATCCAAAAATGAATCAACCCTTTGGTTAAGATAAAATAAAAACAAAGCTGTGGTTTTCATATGAGTTTCCTCCCCCTCTTGGATTTGACAGAAGACTCAATTTCGACACTAACAAGGGCTCAAGAAATAAACAAACAACTTACGTAGTTCCTTAGCAAGGATTCCAGTTGCTATTAAGCCAAAAACTAAACAACAAAACGTCTTCATTCTTTTCTAAGTGAATAAATAAATAAAATAAATAAATAATGCCTGAGTTAAAATGCGAACGGAATAATTCCATCTCTTCTCTTTATAGTGATCCCACCACTTTGGTTTATTTCCGAAATCGGAAGGGCACCGATTCACTCCTTCACATTGAGACAGGGAAAAAGAATTTCCTTAATTAAACTCCACGTAAATGAGTGTATGCAAAAGAGGAACAACACTCCCAGTTCACCTTCCTCTGATTCCCGTTTTCCCCTCAACCTCCCCAGGCCTGGCCAACGCTCAATTTTCTCTTTTTCCAGCCGAACCTGCGGTTGGTTCCCCATTTCCGCGAATAACCTACGAGGAATGAGAGTCGAGGTCTCGAAGAAACCTTAAGTTGGAAATGTTTTATGACCCGTCCGTTGCGGAAGGTCCGGGCTTGGACGAGTGAGTACACAACAAGAGAGCTTCCTTGGAATTTAACAAGATTATAAATTCAGTTTTGTTTCTCACTGATTCTATTCAGAAATGCTAACTTATTGTTGCAAAGAAGATGAAATACATAAAAATAGAATTAAAGGGTTACAGAATCTCTTAAAAACCCAACAGATTATATTTTTTCTTAAATTTCCCTATGCATTGCAAATACAATAAAAATCCATAAAGTGACATCTTCGTTCTCTTTGATGCTATAAAGAACTCAAAAATCTGTGCTTTCGTCCAGAAAATAAGAATAAATAATTAAATGTAAAAAAAGTGAAGAATTTCCGTTATTTTCCAACGAACAGGACTTTTTTAACATTGACCTTAAGCGGGTGACAAGGTTCCAGCGAGCCTTAAACAGTTGATTTCCTCCAACTTGATGACACTGACTGAGACAATCATGGGCACGACGTTGTTTTATTTCTCTCGAATGATGAAGAGCTGCACCCTGATTTAAGGAAGCACAAGGAAGTCCCCGGGACTTCGCTAATTGTTCAAACTGGAGTTGAGATTGATTTATGTTTGCTAATCTTTTTCGTGACCATGGTCCTGCGCCCTCTGCTCTCACACGCTTGTTATTTTATAATTTGGGTCTGCCTTTTATAATTCATGCGTAATTTTTACGTTTTTTTCTAATTTTAGATATTTCGTAAATATTTTTGTCGGTTTTTTTTAGGGTAAAATTATGTTTTATTTCATTGCGTTTCGTATAAGATTGTATTTTCTTGGATTTTTGATATTTTTCATTAATGCTTAAGATTTCTCTGACCAGATGTGAGTTTTGTATAAATGAAGTACTCGAAAATGAAGGTTGTGCGCATCCTCAGGTTGTTCCCTAATATTTTACAAACTTGTAATTATTTTGAACTCGAGAACAAACATGAACATAAAGGAATTTCTTTTAATTGGAGATTTGCAGAAATTCGCTTTTATTAACCTCAAGTTTACCCGTAATTCTGGAACCTATGCAACCCACAACACATTCGTGTATTTCAAATTGCCTAAACATTATCTTTCAGGAGTCGAAAGCCGACGCAATTAAAATTGTCAGAATTTCCAATTTCTCGAAACGTTGCAAAATGAGCGACTTCGGAAACGGCATTAATTACAAGTTTTAAAAGGGAAATAAACGTTCTTTTTCGAATTCACCAATTGCTCATTCCAAAGTAAAAGTTAGATTGCAAACCTGAACCTGAAAGAGATTTTTTTTTAAAGAAAAAAGAAATCAATTTAAGTGTAAAATAATCTAAACAAGCACGCAATGTCTGAAGAAACAGAAAGGGAAAGCGATTGAATAACAACAACTTCTTTTTAGATGGAAATACAGTTTATTGACATTCCATTACAAAAAAATTATGCGGAGTAGATTCTTCAGTATAACAGTTTATAAATAATGCAGTATTTGAACCTTTCCGTAAATCGGAGCAGAAAACATAATTACAACAAATTATTAATTCATTTAAAATATACTGAAACTATAAAAATACTTTTTCATTATATTATTATTCTTTAATCCTTAATATGTATTTCTTTAATGAATAATTTATGGAAAATTTATATTAATTTCTTTATTTGAAATACGGTGGCGTTAATCTCTTATTTATTTATTTGTTTTATTCAATAAATGCACATTTATACTTATGATACGAAATAAGAAAAGGAAATTTGTTGAATGGTGAATACTAATACTCCTCAGTTAAAATATAAAATCTTGGAAACGTTGAGAATACAATTAGGATTTTCAATTTCGTTGACAACAAATTCTGACAGTTTGACAGAGACAACAAAATTGCTGTTATTACATTCCGTGATTGTGGATAAGATTTAGGAGAGAAAAAGCAGTGAAAACGTAGCTTATATAAAATTATAATTTATTCATTGTACATCAACCCCTGATTTAAAAAAATAAGCAAATGCAGTATCTGCAAGAAAAATAAAATAAATATAAAGTTATTTTTAGTTCCAGTTAGCAGGAAGCCATTAGACGGGGCCCGAGGACGTGATTACCGTTCGCCTTGTGGAGGACTAACTTCGCAAAACTTTCCGTTTTCTGCATAGAAAGTGAATTTCTGTTAATGAGTTCGTTAAAGAGATAATCGTCGTGGAAGCAGAATTGCACCGGGAACCGCATTCATGGAAGGCGCTGCCGATACGGGCAAGTCCATTATTTTCTTCTTTTGACTTTTCTCCTTTCCAGAGGCTTTGCATTTTCGAGGAAAGCGGCATTGCTTTATTGTTTATCACGCGATGGGTATATATTCCAATGATAAAACCTGTTTTGTTGCGGAAAAAAGTCTCTGATAAATGTGTGACAGGTTTCGCTTTTGATCTTCGGTCGCGTTTCCAATGAGAAACCTTTCACAGAAGTTTTTCAATAATAGTTCAGTTTAAGGTTCTGTGACTTTTTTATGGTTCAGTCAGACCGATAATTACACAACCGAAATTGTCTTCTGCTTTTTTTTCATTGTTTTCAATTGCACATCGCTTTCAGTTCATTTACCTCAATTTCTTTTGACTTTAATTTTGAAAATAAGAATCATTGTATACTGAAATGACAAAAACTTTCTTGTAAGTAGCACTTAGAGCCGTATCAGCAGAGAAAATCGCCAATTCCTCAGACGCAGTTTTAAATGAGAAACAATGGGAGGACAGGAATTGTTATAAATGTATAAGTTTTCCCCGATTGCTACTGTTAGTCCCCTTCGAAATTGGCTTCACGGGCTGCTCGATCTCAATTAAAAGTGACAGGTACAGCGTTTACGAGAATACATTTCTTTTATAAGTCAGTCAGACAAACATCTCACGGGAACAGCTCGTCATATGTGAACTTGAGGGTGATTCTATTGGCGATGTCGGTAAACACTTCGCTTATGGAGCTTTCGAGAGCCGGTTGGATTTCCTCGAGGAAAATCTTCGAATTGGAATTGAGGATTCTGTTGGTGGCCGGTCCTGCAGACGAATCACCATTAGTTCATAACATCTTTTGCTTAAATATAATTTCCAACTCACCTAATATCGGATCCCCATTGAAGAGATTGGTGAGGTGAACGGTGACGTCACCGACGTCTAATTTCGTCTTCATTTTCCTCATGTGGAGATATTTCTTTCCGTTTCTCTCCAATTTGTCCCCTTTCATTCGCACCTCAGCTTTGTAATTCGCTGTTTGAAAAACAATAATTAACATCCAACGATCCACACCCGATCAACTGTTTGCTTAATCAAACGCGCATCGCTTACTCAAATTCCCGGTGATGACTCCCTTCCCCTGAAGAGTCAAAAGTAAGATCCTCATGTTCATGGTGTAATCACCTTTGAACCTCAGACTGGGCAGAAGAATCTTAAAATCGAACTGACTGTTCTTAACATCCGCACTGAAAAAAAATCGGCCGAAATGAAAAAAAAAACCTGAGAAAACCTTCAAAGTTATGAGTATTTTTTATTTATTTTTACGCAATTTCGGAGAACAATAACTGCTTGGGATTTATTTGTAAATCAGTGAACATCTCTCAATTAGTTGGAATTGTGGTAAAAGTGTTGGAAAAAGACATAAATTGTATTTGGATACAATTCAGTGCTAATGCTGGTTTAGACTATGTAAAGTTTGATACGAAAGCTGTAACGGTGGTATTATTTTGTGAAAAATGTTTCTTATGCTGTTGTTTGTTGTTGAGGTGGTATCGATACCTGAAAAAGAACGACTTTTACGCAAACTGAGGTCGCCGCGTTTAATGCAACATTTCAGGCACAGCCACCGATTACCCATACTGCCTATAAATTATATAATTGGATAAAAATAGGTCCGTGAAGGCATTTTCATTTTCCTCTCTCAGGCTCGAGTATTCAAAAAATTTTTCTATGAGTGTTATGTCATTTCGGCCAAAATTGCTCACAAAAGGAACCTCAAGTATCACTTCACATTTCAATTATTTTTTTCCTTTACATAATGCCTCGTTCGGTTGCGCACCTGAAAACCCCATTCCGAGCGTACCTTACGTTAACTTTTTTTTATATTTTGTCAACCCCTAGTTCACGGCACTGACAACTCCGTCGCAATAGTCTTTATTAAAAAATGGAATAAACCCGAAAGCGATTATGTAAAACCTGAATACGAGTTGAGCAACAGCACTGATTCGTTTTTGTGTTTTTTCTTACCGCAATGCGGTGATGATGAAGTTGGAGGGCCCGTGGACCTTTATGTTCTTGACACTGGCTTCGATTTTGGCCCCGTCGGGCCCTCTGCTGAGGGACACCTCGTTCAGGATGAGGGGCTCCAGCGGGGGCACGTCCAGCTCCGGGATTCCCTTCACCAGCCTCGACCTGATCGACTCTATCGAGTTGTTTATGCACTTCTCCAGTTCGGGATCAGCACTTCTGCATGTCTGGATATAATCCGCTGAAATGGATATTTGGGGTGTGAAAGCTGTTTGGCCTTTTGGGGGCACCAGTGGAGTACTCACGGATGAGGGCGTTCGTGAAGACGGCGGTGCAAACGAAAGCAGAAATGGTAACTAAGGCGATAGGCCTGAGAGAAGTGTTTTCGTTGTTGGCCATCTTTTCCCGGTGAGGAGCTGAAAGAAATACAGGATTAGTCGAAAGCAGAAATTCCTTCGCAATCCGTTCGTTTGAAAGCCGTCGTCTTTGTTTACAATTAAAATCCAATTAAAAAATGAATCAGCGTAATTACTGAGGGGGGTTTTGACATTTGGTGAGGTCCTCCGAGGCGAGAACCTTGAAAGGGAGAAACTGGGTTAAGTGGTCGATTGTTTCCGCCGAAGAATTGAATTTCCAGATTTTGGGAATGCGAACAGTGGCGGAGGAGAGTCGCCATTCGCCGACGCTGTCCTCGCATTGGGAACACCTGACTTTGGCAAGGGAGTTCATTGACTGGAGATTTCAAGGTGGACACGTGACGGTTATCTGTGCGAGTTATTTATAGATAATTATCCGAGGCCTCGGGGAGAGAGAGATTTCACCCTCTACGGTATTGGCTTTTTTGGCCTGTGTTAATTTGACTGACGATGAAATGTTTTCTCAAAGTAAAAAGAGTTACGCAAGATTGCTAACTATTCAATGGTTTATTTCTACAACTTTTTAGTTTTTGTTTAAAGTTTTCTTCGAGAGGAATTTGTGTATCGTTACAAAACACCACCGAAACTATCGAATCTGAGCCATTTCAATTTTCCCTCAAATTCCCAAAACTGTATCTTTTTGATTCCAAAATGGTGACATACTTTGACGTACGGTACTTCAAATGGTGAAGTAATAAATTGAAAATGTAGCTATTTGGGGACCTTATCACAAGTGGAGGTATAATCCGCACGTGTCTCGAAAGAACAGAAGAATTAATAGAGCACAACAGCACAGCAGCCGGTTTCTAACCCATGGGTGAACAAATTGATTCGATAATTCACGCCGATGACTGGTCATTTCCATTTATTTATTTAAAAGAAAATGAAGCTATTTTTTGTTGAGATAATTGTCCAAAAAACAATGAAAGGGCGACTTACCTGATATTATATAAAAAGCAAATAATACAGAAAGGATGACCGAAACTCGCGAAAGAGCCTCTATAATTAATAAAAAACTAGTTAGATAATAAACGTCATAGCAACTGAAATGTCTGCATGTGTGAAAGTGATATGACGGCGACGACGACTGGTACCTGCAAACAAAACCTGCAGATCTTGACCCGCGCTTAATGTCCCAATCGCACCACCGCAGTGCTACTCGCACATTAACATTCGGCTACTCTCCTTCGTTATCTGATCGCGGGAATCCTCGCACTCACTTCCTATCTTCGGTGGGTGTCTCTTCACCCCTCCAACCCACTCTTAACTCTTAGATAATTTATTGTGTTGAACCGTTTTGTTTACTTTCCCACTCGCCGTCAGGGTTTCCAATGATCTGCTTACAACTTCAGTGGATTGCCGTTTACCGAAGAGTGGTGGCTACTTTCAACTCATCTACCTATCACCGCTTTTGCTACTCATTTCCCCGGTATTGGAGGTTTTGTTATTTCATTCCAATGCTTCTTATATTATTATTCTTTGTGTTGTATCTTATACATAACATAATATCTATGTTAATGTGAAATATTTCTGTTGTAATGAATGTAATACATCCTGTTGTATGTGCTTCTGTTGTAAGAGTGCAATTGCTTTCGAAAAAGATACAAAAATATTTGAAAGTTATCCACTCCCAAAACAAAAACTCTAAGTCTATGTTATGCTTTGTGAAGAATTATTGTATTTTTTATTGTATTGTAATACTGTCGCTCCCAACAGGGAATCATTACAACCCCCACAACGCATTTATCTATTCGAATCAGATAATTTTCCTTAAAACGATCGGATAACTTTCAATCCCTGTAACTAACTTCATTAAATAATAATAAACGCAAGGAAAAAAAATTGGCAATAAACTGCGAAATAAGTCGCATTCCAGATTAATAGATTATGCAAACGATTTACACTTTCACGGGATAATCTCTTTAGATAAATCGTCTTTTTAAGGCCGTAAGTGCTAAAAAATTATTGCAATCCTTTTCTTTTCAACTTTTTTCGGTCCTATTAATCAAACGAGGCACCGATTGGGGCTCAGCTATTTTTTTTTTTTTTTTTCATAACTCGTCCACTCCCAAGGCGGTGTTTATTGCAAAACCTGAAATAGCTCCTCCTCTCTCGACGATTCCAATTTCTGGAAAGGTTGTGTGTGAGTGCACTTTGTTTGGTGTTCACACCACTCAAATATAAATGTTCACACCCTATATTCAATCGTGTCTTTTCTTTTACTTTAGAAAGTGAAAATTGCTGCAGGTCTTGTGGTAGAAATGCACTAATTCGTGTCTCCTACCCTAAAGGGGGAAAATCTCACCCCCGGGCCAATGAAAAAAAAAAAGACTTTCAAAACCCAATCTGTTTTGGCTAATTAGGCACGCGAATGGGCAAATACTTAAATAAAAACTGTCACAGTTACAGAGTTCTCCGCCATAAAACCACGTATTTATAGAGCCTTGAATGGGAACTAATCAACCCCGATTGCACCGGATGAAGAAAACCGTGACCAGGGCGTTCTGAGGCAATTCACCTGTCTCGTTGCACAACCTCATCTCCGTCCTCTGGCTGTGATCCTCTCGGGACTTCATCGGGAAGTCATGACCTGGAAATGATCTTTGCCACTCTCTGAAAACTTTCGCAAACTGCAAAAGAGGAAACAGTGCCAAGGAAACAACCTTGACGGAAGTCGGTACAAGCATTAGTCATTAATGAGTTCGATTGTTGGCGGGCAATTTTTTAAATGGGTCGCGCTCAGGAGGGTGTAGACGACATCTTTAATAATGAGAGCAATGAGGCTTTTCCTTTCTGGGAAACCTTTGGCATTGTATTTACTGAAATGCACATTTCGCCAGGCGATATGACCTTGATTCGTCGGAAATACCAATCAAAAGTGTAATTATGAATTAGGGTGTCATTAAAAGTGAACAATCCTTCTAAAACATCAGTTTAAGGAGATTCTCTCAGACTAGTTTAATGGTAATTGTACTTATACCGGTACTAAAGTGTTAGTTATACTGCTTAGAAGATTTTCCCGCATACATGCAACTGTATTTTGGTTGTCTCCAAACCAATTCCGGTGAAACAGCAATCCGGATATGCAATTCAAACGACTGATAAGTATAACCAATTGCAGATACTCGATTTTCCAGGCGTATCTTCAAATTCCAAATTTTGATACAAATTTGAAGATGGCAGCACTTTGCAATGCGTCTGAGTATGAAAAACGTTTCTAATTCAAATTGGCTTTAAAACTCTGAGCAGCGTATTTTCGTCCAGAGTTTTTTACTCTGTTGTTTAATTTCATTAGTGTTGTTCATTTTCTTTTCTAATTTCTTACACATTTCTAATTCTACTGTGGTCTTTACATGCAATCAAATGCTTCATCTTTTTCATCACTTTTGCCATGAAAAGCATTCTTGCAGTCTGCTTTTATTTAGAATTCTTTAGACCCCTTTTCCAGCAAAAAATTTCAATTTTTGTAGTATATGTATAATATTTTGTCCTTCAGAAACCATTCATACAACTTAAATATACTGACAAAGTTTCCAAATTAAGCAAAATCCCAGGAGATGCTTTGAAAGAATTCAGATAAAATATTTAATATAATTAACTATAATAAAGGAAAGCATTTCAATACATACAGTATAAGAAATTTGGCATTATAAGGGCCCCCCTTTCAGCCCTCTCTCTTAATCAATATGGCCGATAATTGATTTTCTAATTTATGCAATAAATAAATTATTTGGGGAAAAGCGTGTCGATGGGGTGGTTCTTAGTGATTTTGTTGGCGATTTCGAGAGCTATTTCAGTGACAGTTTTGGTGACTTCCGGATTGAGGGTGCGCATGAATTCCTTCTTGTTGTCGTTGAGGGCTTGGTTGGTGGCCTCTCCCAGGAGTTTGTCGCCTCCGAAAAGATTGGTCAGATGAATGTTGTAGTCGTCCATTTTGAGGGACATGTCCATACGGATGAACCTCAGGTAGCTGTTGCTACCCTTTTTGTATATTTGGCCGTAGAGAACAGCGTCAGCTTTGGTGTTGGCTGAAATCAGGGAAATGTGATATTTGTGCAGACTGTGGAAGAGTTCGGAGACATCTGATGACGACTGAAACTCTGTCTGGGACTTTAAAATGTTGAAAAAGCTGAGATAACTTATTTAAATTCTGCTTGGAAAAGTCGTTTGAGTTCCAGGAATTTAGTTCTGACGGTAGAAAAAAAATTGTTTTTATAAATCAGTGTTACCCTTGAGTTCTAAAAAATTTTCATATGAAAACAGACTCTCTGGCAAATCTCCAAAAAATCCACTTTTCCAAAATTTGTAAACAATTTTTACAATCAATGTCGTTTGTTTGGCCGACAGCCTTTGCTTTCATTTCCACACCTTTCAAATACTCCTTTACATTGTTCAACTGTCCACAGATACTCACTTGCATTGAAAGTGATGATTCCTTTCCCCTGGACGGGAAGCACTAACACTCTGGCGTTCATTTCGTACTCTCCTTCTATTTCCAGATGCGGGAGGGTGAGCGCCATGTGTATCACCGGTCTGTTTTCCTGCGACAGATCCAATCTGCGACAAAACAAAACCCGGTTATACTCCCCCGACACGATTCTGTGTCGGCATTTTAGGGGAAGAGGAGACTTACTTCAGTTTGTCGACCTTAAAGTTGGATCCTCCATAGGCTTTGACGTTCTTCCCGACAGCAGTGAATCCCTGAGCGTCGGGGGCGTCGGATCCTATCTGGGAAATGAAGAGGGGTTCGAGTGCAGGCACGTCCAGTTCTGGTATTCCGTTTTTCAAGTGCGGCCTCAGGATTTCGATTGAATTGAGAATGCATTTTTCTACATTCGGATCTGACCTTCTGCAGATGTGGATGTAGTCGGCTGGAAGCGTTAAAATGGTTTTTAAACGTTGTCAGCAGTGTGACTGCGTTTGGGCACCCCCGTTTTAACGTCAGTTACTAAAAAGTCATGGTCACGATTGGTGGTTATTTCTCCGAGAGAGTTGTATGTCGTCCACAGGTTTTTCTCTGTGGAGTTTTACTGTCTCCGACGAGTGGAATTCCGGGAAGAAATCTGGAATTGAGTGTCATTGTCACTCGTGAAGATTTCGAAATAGTTTCGTCCGCTGTCGAATACTTACGGATTTTCGCGGCATTCACTTCACTCACACAGAGGGAAACACCCACAATTAACAAAGCTCCGTGGAACAACATTTCTGTATAATCACTCTCAATGGGCACCACAGCTGATAATGAAGGAAATTAGTCCCATCGAAGCTATATAACCACAGGCTGCGCGTCGCAAAAAAGCAAAAAAATTCGCGTGAGGGATCTTCAATAAGAAACGAGTTGAAGGTTGTGCACAAACGTTTGTTTGTGTTCCACTTGAGGACCCGCTCGACGGATGGTGCCACTCTCGGCTTCTCCGCCATAAAGTAAACCATTGGGAATGCAGGTGAAGAGCTCAAGGAAGCCGTGACAACACACAAACAACATCAAATAGATGCACAAGGTTCTGTCCGGAGGACGGACAACTCCGTCAGGGGAGCGCCATAGGGGTGGACTATTCCCCCGGTCACCCCACGGGGGTCAGAATGACTCCCGAGTGTGCACTACCGCCCCCGTAACTTATTGACGACCCCGAGAAAGTCAGGTTCCTCTGAATTTTCATACTTTTTTATTTTCACTCTTTTCTTAATTATTCCCCCGTGTTTGGGCAATCCCACACTATCATTTGAGCCCGTTAACATTAACAGCAGAAATGCGTCCAGTATCCGTGTGTTTTCCTCTTCGCATAATTCCATGACGTAAACTTCACTCACATTATATAATAATAATAATAATAATTGCATTGACCTTGAGCAGTTTGAAATCATTTGCGCCCTTCAAACGAATCATTCGGCTTCACTTCTGTCGATTTTGCTGACGATTGAGCCATCTCTGACCCGTTTCCCATTTCTTATCCTTTTAAATACACCCCCGACTCTCCAGAAATGACCCATCATAATGCCTTTCCACCTTAAGGGTGGCTTTACCACTCTGACTGTACTCAAATTTGTGTTCCAGCAACTCAAAGACTGTCTCTCCAGCAACTCAAAATGCAAATGTCTCCAGTATCAACCAGCCTGATTCACACAAGTTAGAGGACGGAATTAATTGTTAGTATTGCCTTTCGTAATTTCATCCTCCCGTTTGCACAGAGAGACCGCAGTTCCCAAGGATTCCCATTAAAATATTAATTGCACTGTTCCCACAGGTACTCGGGATTGTGGTTCGGATTGAGTGGGAGAAGGTTTGAGGAGACACTCAAAAAAGGATCTTTTCAAAGGACGCTCGAGAAGGTGGAATAATTTTGACTTTGAACTTGGTATCAGGTACAAGGTCCCAATTTAAGCTGCAGAAGAAAAAATGAATAATTTCAAATGGAAAGCCGGTTATCAGTTCTTCGATCTCTGACCAACCTTTGCTCGGCTAAAAAAAAAGCAGACATGATTCCCGATCGTTTCTTATTAAACTCGTCATAGGTTTTCCCGATCCAGGTATCGGTTTTGTGCACTTAATGCCCTCGGAGGTGAAGTGTTCCCTCATTTCTTGGTATGGCGAATGCTAATTACGGGATAATTAGAGGAGCAGCACAACTTTATGCTCGCATTAAGTAGCATTCAGAGAGGGGGGATGGGAACTCAACGAGTTGAGCCAATGCCTAAACGAGTAAACATTCAACATATTATATTTCAGCGCTGGAAAGTCTTCTTCGCGATTAAAAATTACCTCAGTGAGCGCTGTGCTGATTATTTCTGTTGCACAGACAACAATAGAGAGGGTTTTTATTGGCTCAGAGATACTAAAATGCTAAAATTCTGATCCGTTCACATGAATAATACAATAGCGCTCAATAGTATTCCAAGAATAGAAAATTTAATAATTTCTTAGTTATTTATTTTACTATAAGATTTTATTATTTTAGGATTGCATTATTTAGTTATGAATATAAATAATATATTTGTCACATTAAAATAACAAAATATACAAATTATGACATTCTTCTTAGTCTTTTTTATTTAGTTTTTTATTATTTTTATTATTTAATTTTTATAGTTTATTATTTTTTTATTTAATTATTTAGTCTTAATTATTTATAATACGATAATATTATTTATAAGATAATACTATAAATTAGTCTTATTTAATTATTTTACATTAGTGTTTTAGTTAATGATTTTACCATATGATTTTTTTAATGATTATGTATTACTTTGCCGTTGTATTATTTAGTTATAAATACTGTTAGTTGTATTAATTTGTCGGCCTTCGGAATTAAAATAACAAAATATACAAAACATTACATTCTTCTTAGTTAATTATTTTATTTTACTTTAATTGTAGTATTTTAGGGTTGTATTATTTAGTTATCAATACTATTAATAATATATTTGTCGGATTAAAATAACCAAATATACAAAACATAATATTCTTCTTAATCTTCTGCTTTTTCTTTAATACTCTTACTTAGTATACTATAATTAGTATTAATTTTAAAGATAAACTCTTTCTTTTCTTATCTTATTTTTATTAATATTATATAATTATAAATATTGTAAAGTATTTTAATGAAAGCCAATGAAATTTCACTTTGTAATTTTTAAGGATGAAAAACAATTTTGTATTGTCAAAATACTTTTGAGCGCTACTGTATACAATATACGATGACGAAACTTTCGGATAATAAAAGGAAGCGAACTGCTTTTGCCAAAAAACAGTTTTTCCCGGACGTGACTGTCCTTCGATAAATCTTTCCGAGACGCCATTATCCAATTTTCCGTTCCCCCAATTTACAGATTTTAATTCGAGGGAGTGTAATCGAATGGCGATCGAACCTCTCAGCTTCTTTTGCGTCTCACGGTACCTTAAATGAGGCTTAATTACTTAATAACAGGTGAGGAGAATTAAGACAAGTCTGGTTCTCTCTGAACGCCCGGGGAACTGCAACCGGACTTTCCATTTGCTTTCAATTTCCGCTGCAGTCAACCGACACAACCATAAATGAATCTCATTCACGACAAAACCACATTTATTAACTTAATGTTTAACATATAAAAAAAATAACAAAACAAAATCACAGATTGCGTAAACGTTGATTACTCAATACTGCTGAGTCTTTTCTGCTCTGCTGACGGAGTCAGTCCGTTATCATAATGTCGTAGGGGATTCTCGCGAAGATGTTTTCCGTGAATATCTTCATTTTGGAGACGAGCTCCTTCCTCAGTGAGGGTTTCATTTCAGCGAGGAGATCCTGGGCGTGGGTGTTTATCATCACATTGAGGGCGGCTTCTGCTCAAGAAACGAAAAAGAGTGTTACAGTGCGAACTGCGCAGTTCCATTGTAACCGAGAGTTAGAACAAAATCACTGGAATTATGTTTGGTCAGTTCTTTGAGAGTTCGTTTAACTTCTCCAGCGCATTTTCTTTTTCTTCGTTGTATCAAATTAGGATGTTAATCTCTTACGCGAGAATCAGGTTTGGTAACAGCTTGAGGAAATTAATTCCAGGAAAACGTTTTTCGGATTTTTCATTAATTTAAAAAAAAATTGTTTTGTTTTTCGTCTAATTTACGGCTTTACCGGGTATTTTCTGTAGTCATCTTGGAAAATTTAGAATTTCGAAGAATGGGAGAAAAACAAAGAGTGCGTTAATATCATCAAAAACAGAACGAACTTTATTTTGGGAGAAATCTTACCTAAAACCGAATTCCCGTTGTGTATATTTTTTATGCCCATTTTGATATCTTTCACGCTGAAATCCATTTTTATTTCTTCTATGCTTAAATATTTATGACGGCCGACGGTGTGAGACTTCGCACGGAAGTATACTTTCGCCCGAACGCCCTCTGAAATTAAAAAACTAATTAATTAACTGCATGATGCCACTTTTGAGTCATCAACCGTATATTTTTTTTTATTTTAATCTGCTTTAGTGTTATTAAAAAACACAAGGTAATAAAACAAGGGCAGTTGCCAAGATACAATTCAGGTAAATTTGTGGTTTAGTCGAAAAAGATTATCCCTGATTTTATTCCTGATTATTTTTTACTTCAAAATTTTAAGAATATCACTTATTTTTACAATTTTTTATTTTTTTAGTTTCGTTTTAGAAGTTCGAAATGGAAAATCTGATTATTCTTAAAATAATTGCCGTAAAAACTTAACAGGAAAAAAAGAATGGTTATAATTATATTAATAATCGCGAGGAAAATGAAAAGAAAGTGAATTTTTAATGATGGTTAACATTCAACCATTTTGGAGTTTAATAGTTGTTAAGTATTTTTGAAATTAACGTTTTTTTAGCAGCGCGCCACCTTGTGAGTAATTTTAAAGGTGTTTTTATACTGCTTTATTAATAGTAGTTTAAGCAAACGATACAAGATGGCAGTGCTTGCAATGTCCGGGCGAACTGTTTTTTGACAATTATAATTATATTTTGATGATTTTAATTAATTGTTCTGCCTTATTTAATGAGCCAAGAAAAAAAATCCCTGTGCTATTACTCACCATATTCACCCCAATATTCTCCACCACCCGAAGCCTTAACCATTATCAAAACTCCGGAACTTCTATACTTAGCTTCCGCTGTAATCTTTGGTATAAAGAAACTGATTTGAAATTGGAGCGTATCCAAATCCGTTCTAAAACAATAAAAAACCTCGTTTCACTCCGAAGAGACCCATAAACACTCCCATCTCCTGCCTGGAACCTCCACAATAATCACCTTACTCCCGTAACAGTGAGATTGCTGACACCGTAAGCATCGATGTCTCTGAATATCGCCCTGTACCCTTCGGGCCCACTCCCCAACGCGATCTGTATCTCGTCGATGGAGATGGGCTCCACCCCCGGCACCCCCAACTCGGGGATGCCGTCCTTGAAGTGGTTGGCCAAATGGTTGGCCGCGTAGGTCAAGCAGCCGTTGATGTCTGGGTCATCTCGCTGGCATGGGTAGATATAGTCCGCTGCAATGAGTATGGAATGAAATGCTGGGAAGGGAGGGGATGACCGGCAGCTGCTGAACGCCGGTAAGAAGTAAAGTTTTCAAAGACCAAATTTCCCTCAGTCTCGTTGATTTTTCCTCAGATCCATAGAAAGACGGTTTCCCCTCACTTAAAAGCGATAAAAAAAAAGATTGTGTACTTACGAACGGGAAAATCGTCATCTTGTTGAGAGTAAAGAGCCGGCAGAACGGAAAATACGATGGAAAGAAAGAAAAAACTGTGTAACATTGTTTCCCTACCAACTGCCTGACACTGTTCGGACTTTCAAAGCCGACTAAAGCGGCTTTGAATTTCACCGCCATTATCAGTGAAAAGTAATAAAACCGTTGTTCTCGATTTGTTGGTTTGTGTGGCCTGCAAACTACTCTCACACGTCTTGGAATGTCCTACCTTTCAATAACGGTTAAACAGTCGAGCACACTGACGGACGGATCGGTTTCGAAGAGAGAGAGAGAGAGAGAAAGAGAGATAATCTTCCAGGACTGGTCGGTGGCCATGTTGACGGGTGCACGAAAATAAAAACCGGCCACTGTCATGTCTTCGTGTGGAAACTCATAAATATTCTTAGGCGTACGTGACTCTCACGTCGTATGCAGTCAGGTGGTCGAATTCCTCTAAAATTCTCACTCCGAGGACCGAACCTAAAATGGAAGCGGCAACTGGACCTAAGACAACTCAGGTTTTGCAATTGGATCGAACCACTAAATAGAAAGATGCCCTGCATTCCTCCGCCACCAGCTACTGGTCAAATAGCGGTCGATCGGACAGAGGTGTTCGTTTCCTTTTGCAAATTTCGCTGCTGTCCCCCGAGTTTTCCTCTAAGGTTAGTAAATTCTGAGTCAGCATAATAAAAAGACATTTTCTTAGTTCTCTAATTGGGAAAGTGCTGAACTTCTATGCACATTCGAAAGAGGCAAAATGTGTGGCCTTTGAGTAATGTCTTAATGTTTCGTTGAGATGTGATTGTGTGTCCGCAGAGAGAGGAAAAAAAGTGAAATAACGAGTATAAACTCTCTCTTTGCTCTTCATTATCTAATCAGATAATTTACGAAGTGGCCACGTTTCTATTTTCCAATCAGACCGGTTAAGGAAGTCAAAGAGAAAAAAAGAAAAACAAACGAATCAAAACTAATTCATAACAATCATAATTTATTTACAACATTATTTAACAATACAATTATTACATCCATCGACTCATGCGCAGAAGAAAGTGATTCTTTCTTTATATACAACACTCATCAATATTTTCTCTCTACTTAACTACCCTGGTAATTGTCGTGTTTATTTATTAATTTATTTAATTTAATAAATTACTCGCTAAGTATTTGGCTTCGGTCCCCGCCCTCGGGGCAGTGTGCAAAGGAAACTAACTCTCGCGCCCACTCTCAGACTTTTCTTTGGTTTCCGCCCTACACCTTCCGGTAGAGAGTGCGCAGGGGAACGTTGTCGAACACTAAGTTCGCGATCTGCATGAACACAGACGCCAGCTTCTTCCGCAGCTGGGGAGTCATCGCCTTCAGGACTTCGTGGCCGTTCTCCTTCAGGAAGAGGTTCGTCGCCTCAACTGAAACGAAAGTCGTCGTGAGGACACAGAGGAATGGATCCCTCCGGGGGAAACGGAAACCACACTCACTCAGGATTTTGTTGTTGTTGAAGATCTTCTTGACCAGCATCCTGACATTCTTGACTTCCATGTCCACGTCGAGGGAGTCCACGTGGAGGTACTCTGCGCCGTTGCGCGTTCTGGTGCTGACGTATCCTCTGCAGAGAGTGTTGACTTCGCCGAGGGCGCCGTGGAAGGTTCCGTTTCCGGAGGCCGGGAGGATGATGAGAACGCCGGAGGAGGAGTACTTGGAGGCGATTCTGAGTTTGGGGATGATGATGCGGGTTTCGAAGGGTCGTTTGCCGTTCTGCAACCTGCGGGGGATTCGAGAAGCGTGAGAACGGGAACGTCGAGAAGGCTGTGGTGGCCGCGACAACAATATGGATGACTTTTACGATGCCGATGCCGATATAACTTTCGTGACTGATTCCGACTTTTCTGGAGATAACGTTTCCAAATCAGACCCAATTTTGTTTTTAAAAGTGTCTTCTGTTTTGTTGGTGAGGGCGGGACTGTTTCTCTCACAGGTCAGCTCCATTCCCAGTAGTAATATTCAAATTTTAATTTTTCAAAACGTGATCGACATCGCCGTCAACACCGTTGTTTACTCTTTGATAGGATATTTGTTTGCGTTTGGGAAAGACGTCGGTTCGTTTATTGGAGTGGATGGCTTTCTCACGGATAAAGCCAACAAAAATGAGTTCGCAGAGGGGTGGATGATCGTGATCGCCGTGTCGGGGCTACTGGTGGCCGCGATCGGCGACAGGATATCCTTCTTTGCGAGTCTTATACTGAACGCCCTCATCTCGGGGCTGGTCATCCCCGTGTTCATCCACTGGGTGCTCTCCGAGTCGGGGTGGATGAGGGTGCAGACGTTCCTCAGGGTGAACGTCTCCTACAAGGACTACAGCTACAGCTGCCTCATCCACATGTCGGGCGGCTTCCTCGCCTTCATCAGCATGCTTCTCCTCAACAAGCGCCTCCTGCGCTTCAAGGACATGGACGTCTGCTCGATCCCCGACAACGGGCCCAGCCTCACGCTCTTCGGCTACTTCTGCATCATCCTCGGCTTCCTGGGCATCGGAATGCCCACCGAGAAGTACCTCCTCACCCATTTGGACTACAACTTCTACGGGATCGTCATGACGAACATGCTTGTCTCCGCTTTCACGTCCGTGCTGTCGACCTTGCTTTTGACCTTCATCTGCCCCTGGGAGCCCTTACACAAATGGACCAGCATGAGATCCATACAGTCGGCCGTTTCGGGGATGGCGGTGATAGCGGCTGGAGCTGACTTGTACTACCCGATCGCAGCCATCCTCACGGGGGCCTTCAACGGGGTTATCTTCTTCCTGATATCTTTTCTCGTGAACATATCCCCCATCGAGGACTACTCCAACATAACCGCCTGCCACTTTGTGAGCGGATTCTTAGGGACACTTCTTCCCCCGATGATCGGCATCCGCGAGAACTTCGACTCCACCACTCACAACGCGTTCGTGCACTTCACTTGGCAATTAGTCTGCGATTTGGCTATTCTGGGCGTCATTTTGATCATTTTCGCCCCGATCACGTTTCTCATGGATTACTGCTCGATTCTGCGATCCTGGGACGAGGACATCAACCACCGAAGGGCCGTCTTTGCCTCGAAAACGATCAAAAGCAAAAACAGGGCCCGGGAGAATTATGTCGGCCACGAGGAGGATCACAGCGTGAATTATCTCGAGGCGGAGTACAAATCCAGAGCGAAGACCCCGTCCCAGGACGACACCCGGGAGCCCACCGAGGATGACGTAGACGTATTGTTCGAGAAAAAGTCGTTCGAGAACGAACCCTCCAAGCAGAAGCACATCCCACTGCGGTCAGGGAACATCGAAAAGGACGGGAGCTCCGAAATGATGGTCGACTTCCCCAACGAAAAGTGTTATGTCGATTATGTGGTCAGCTCTAAACCGATGACGTTTTTCGAGGAAGTTGGTTCCAACTCCCGAGGGACGAGTAATGTCATCGTGAGGGACGGAGGGGACGGTTACTCAAAGACCTCCAAACTCTTCGACATCAAAATGATGAAAGGCATCAAAAACATATCGGACTCTAAGCTTTTCCAAAGGTTCAGAGACAACTGGAATGTTCCCAAGAAGCGAACGATTTGGAACAGAGAACCGGAGCTGAGGTATGGCTCCATGTCGAATATCTGGGCTCCGAGCATCTTTAAAGTTAGCATGGAAACGCAAGTATGAATCAAATTTGTTACTCCCTTTTATTTTATAGAAATATACTATCTCGATTTTGTAATTTATTTATTAAGAAATTAAATTTTCCCCTTAAAAATGAGGTTATGCTTTTTCTATACGCGAAAGTTTTGGAAATTTCTATACGTCAATAATCGGGCGTTTGAATTAAAAATTAAGCTCAATTGGGGTGAAAAGTGATGTTAGGGGGCAGCTTTTCCTCTCAGGGTGGCATTGGCATCGTCATCCAAAGATTCAAATGGGCAGCAAATGTTTAATTTGACTCACTTTAGCGACAGCGCCGAGAAGTTACTGGCTCCAAAGACATCAATGTCCCGAAGAGTGACTCTGTATCCGTTCGGTCCCGTCGTCAAAGACAGACTCAGTTCATCCAGTTTGAACGGTTCCGTGGACGGCATGTTGATCTCCGGGATCCCTTTCGCCAAGTAGGGTCTGATATGGTGCATGGCCGTGATGAAACATTTCGCGACGTCTGTGTCCGATCTGCATTGCTTAATGAATGGAGCTGCAACAGGATTGACAATTCCGGATTTAGTAAAAACCTCGTGGTTTCGCGAAAGAAGAGAAAAGAGTTTCGAGGGAATCTAACGTAAATAGACTTCCTTCTCGTTTGTCAACCAGTCGATTAGGTTAGGTCGCAGTCCTCAGGTATGAGTTCCTGCACCTCTCTTCGTTACCCAACACCCGATCAAATCTATCACTGTTTTATATCCAATTAAGTAATTAAGGGAATTAACTTCCGCGTCGTTGAAAGTTCCTTCGGGTAGTCATCAACAGCCCACCAAATTTCATAAAAAGCGCAAAATATAAGCAATACTCACGAATGGATTCTGAGGAAGCTCCTGCGAAAGCTCCCACAAGAAACAGTCCGACGAACATTTTCAAAGACTCTGCCATTGTACTTTTTTCTTCTTTCGACTTCGTAAAAACACTGAAAATATAACTCAGCAAGTGACCGTGAGAATACTTTTTGTGCACTTCAGGTCCAGCTCATCATCCGGTCCAGAACGAGACTATCGGAATCGGCTGTGGGGGCCGTCATAAGTACCGAGAGGAACTGTCTGGTCGGGTTCACAAGGGCCGGCGCATTTCTCCTTCGGCGTTCACAGTGGACTCGGGTTCCACCACCACCGCGGTTGCCTGGTTGCGCCCGAACTGATGTTATGGCATCCTCCGAGATGTTACCGTCGAGGATTTTCACTCCCAACCGCGCTTTTTTGCTCCCCACCTGACATTCTTTTCCTTCTCTTTCATATTTTCTCCACGAGTTTTCTAATCTGTCGCGATTTATTAATGTTATGGGTTTTTTCGAGCGAAAAATGCCGCCGATGATCCTTGACGAAAGTCACGTATCCCCACGGAGATTCTCGTGGGTTGTTGTTGTTCACACGCCCGTCTGCCCCGAAAACCTACCTTCGGGCTCATCTTAGCTAAGGTTCCTTTCCTTCTGGGTCATGATCTTGTGGAGAAGGTTCTTCTCACAAAAAGTAGTTCATCCCTTCTTTTGAGAGGGTTGATTGAAACATTTCATATTGAATTATTCTTAGTTGAGAGACGAAGAAGAGGGATTTCCGCATTCAATCCGAAGAAGAAACGTTTATGCATTGCGCAGACGGAGGGCAGAGGGCGAAAACTGCCCTTTTTCAACCCGGCAGCACTTCTCTGTCCGGTGACGCAATCATAATTAGCGGAATTATAAGAGATCATAAATGGCATAACTGTAACGGGTAATTACACGAAAGTGACACAGTGGGAGCGCGGAGATATTGCAAAAAAATGCTTTTTGCATTCTTCCGAGTTCGGGACAAACAATTCAGGTTTCGGCAAACATGGGCGAGGTTTTGCGAGTTACGTCGGATGGTTATTTAGAGGTGGCATAAATCGCGGAAGGCGGTGTTATTTATGTTTGCATGCGAATTTAATCAAGAGCGTTGCGCTCGATATGTGATGCGATTGCCCTCTTTTCTCTCGTCTTCGCTGTTGCGTTCTTCTGCCGTGACGAGGGTCTTCAATTCCATCATAATGTGCTTTAGACCTCTCGCATTCTCAACTCTGTGACAAAGCAGATCAGCGGATATGTCACAACCGAAAACAAAAATCGAACGGGTGTTAATAGAAATACGTGTTGTGTTTTACGTGAACGGGTGAAAAACCTTGACCCAAAATCTATAAACGTTTGAGGATTGTACTCCATAAATGGCCGTATTTTACGAAGAATTCTACCTTCGGAAATTAGGTCTCTCAGGCTGTTACAGAGTCGGTCGGACCCTCACGACAGTCCAGTCCTCTGCCCCGATGAAGTCATGCATGTGTGGGCCCGAAGAGGGCTCTTGAGGGCCTTTTGGGCGTCGGACGGTACAGTTTTCGCACGAAACAGTGGCCAACGAAGCGCGTTGCTCCACTCGACGATTTCTTCCTCTTTGGTTTCGCTTTTAGGCAATAATCCACGTTTTCGCCGGGCCTAGCACTAGATCTATTTTAATTGAGCACAGGGCCAGTCACAAAATGAAGAGTGTGAATAGTTAAGTTTGGACGGACGCGAGGCAAACCGCCTCCAAATGCCATGACAGTTTCACAACCTCGAATCCATTCGTTTGGGCGCTGTCGTGGGGGATGTTTTCATCGGGGAGCATTGCTCAGCACTCCGGGACAGGTACTCGCTTCTGGGTTCCCGAGGAGTCGACGACCGGTGAGAGCGTCACCAGAGTTGTTGGCCCTTCCTTTGTGGTTGAAGCGACCGCCAACTCATCCGAACCTTATCAGTCACTAACCCCGTTTCCATACAAAACAAAGAAAACCCATTTAGATACAGAATCAGTCTAATTGACTTTCCTGGCCTTCTGAATGGGAATCCCAAGCACTTGAGGATGATTCCTTTCAGCCGGCAAACCCGAGTGACGGTGACGGATTCTTGACCTTGACCGGTGATTCAGAGAAGTAATTGGAGGGGTTATGTCTCCGCCGTCACCAGAACAAAGAAAACATCCCCTAAGTGTCGCAAGTCTAATTGCGCAATTAGGTGGCCAACCTGGTTTCGGTGTTGTATAAGAGTCCTGAGGTGAGCTGGATTTTGTCTTCCGGGTTGTTGCATCGCGTGATGCTGTTGGAACACATTACTCCACTCGAACTGGTTCGATTCCCTGGAGGTTCGGGAAGAGGACGAACACGAAATAGATTTGCCATGATAGCGATGTTAAACTGCCTGTGCTTCAGTTATTCGCTGACGAAAAGGTTTTCGTCATTTATTAGTCGGTTGTATTTTAATTTGTCACCAACAGATTTTACACCCTTCAGTAAAAGCACAGATTTTGGAATAACTGTTTGAGAATTTCATCCCTTATGTACATCACTGTTGAGTGTCGTTTTTTGCTTGAGAGAGACTGAGAAAAGTGCGGGGAAATGCAGCAGAAGAAAGATTAAAAAATAACGGCGGTGGGGCGGTCGAGGGTTGAAGGGGTGGAAGAAGGGAGTGAACGAGAGGGGAAGCGCCAGAGAGGGCAGAGTCGGAAGAAAGTTCTTTACAGTAATCACACGTCGCATCAGTCATTCGTTCTTTTCGCAACGAACATTATGTTGAAATCCAATCCGGATTAGATGACCCGAAGGTATAGGCCTTACAAGTTGAACCTTTTGTTTGAGAAGAAGAATGTTGATCGAATGCTGGGCGCTATTTTTAGACTTGGTCTACGTGACGATTGCATCGGAGTACGAGAGCAGTTCTATTTTTATACTTCGCGCCGTTTGGCCATGTGTATGCATAATCGGCCGTGGTGCGCACGTGTTAAGGGATCATTGATCCTAACGCACCGCTGGTCATCGACTAACCTGGTTTGTCGACCCGGAAATCTCCACTCCTGCACAGATTAGTTTTCCTCATGTTGGGGAGGGGAAGGGTGGCACGCCGGCACCCAGATGACCTTCACTCAGGTCTCGGCCCGGGTGAACGCATCCTGCGCCTCGTGACGACGGCGACGCCGGCGTCGGGGGTGCCCGCGTCGTCTTTGGGACTAACCTAACCCTGGCCTTCATTGGAGCGAAGGCAGGCGAGTGTCCGACCATTACTTTGCGGTTCGCCTACTTGCCAAGGTGTAAGGCCATCATGGAGGACCATTCGTTACGTAAAATGGGTTGCAGAATACGAAGGAAGCAAAGAGGGACACAACTGATGCCACCTCCGCCCACTGCTTAATTACTTCCTTGGAGAGCTTTACCTGGATTCAGATTATAAGGGAAGGATAGCCAATACCAGAAATATCATCCCTTAAGTGCTTATTAAGGAAGCGACAGCGCTACAATTTCCCTTTATCTTGCCAACACTTTTTCCACCCCTAGCTCGGGGAAGTTTTCTCCAAAAGGGGGTTCGAATTGTCAAAGCCTGAGGCCAAACGAACGCCTTTTAGATTGACATCGGAAAGCGGTCACTTTCACCGAAAAAGTGTGGGGCCGAGAAAAGCGGAGGGTGTGGATGAGGCAGTCGACCTGTTCCTGACAATTTCTAACTTTCTTCTGCAGCCGTCCGATGAATGAATGGACGAGATGGAGATCGGAGTCGAGTGGTTACGTGCATGAATGCAAGTCTGGAAATGGTGAATTCACTGGCACCCGAATGCGCGTGTCATTGAACTGAGAGTTTAGTCCGGATCTTGTCCAGTCCGATGACATAATCGATCGTTCCGAGTGAAATTTGTAAACATTGCCGACTGAAGGTTTCCCTTCGACGACAGGGATGCTGTGGGACGACAGTATATTCTTTCCTGCAGGAATAACCGCGAGCTTTATTTCACTTCTGCCTGGTTTCGGTGGCCAGTGAACACTGTGTATCATTTTGGATGATAGAGTGACCGATGGTTGTGTGTTTTCGCGGGCATTTAAAGATAGCAGACTACAGGAGGACCAAACTACAAACACTTCGTGAAACCTGGAATTTTCACCACCGGGATAATTACGAAACAGAATTATTGCAACAGCCAGTGAAGAAACACGAGCTTCTGTTTCTTTTCCTAACCTGAATGACACATTTGGCAGTGCGACCAATTGGTCAATCCAGAATTGTGGCCAAAATGCTGCCATAGCAAACTGTTCTTAAGGACACAGAGGGATCTAATGGACTTTCCGTGGGTTTCTGCTGTCTTCATGTGGGTCTTCCATTGATTCTCTATGAATTAGAAACTCATTTCCAAATTATTTACAGAGAAATCGGCACTGTTTTCTAAAATCTCTTTAAACAAAGTAAGTAAATTCGGTAATTTGGATGGAACATGTGGCACATGCGGGTAATGGCCATTCGGGTTTTCGGTTTCTTCTGCTTTTTCTAAATGCAAATGAAGCGACTCGGGAGGGGAAACTGCTCGAAAACGAAGAATTGTGTGTACATCGCAGGTTTCATTCGGAATTACACAATTACTGTGAATTTGGGGTTATGCAATTTACAAACTGGAGAGATTGGGAATTGAGTGTTCAGTGTTTCACAGGCAAAATGAGTTGTAAAACTGTAGAAGTAGGCGAGTGTACTCTTGAAGGGTGCAAACATATTCCCACTGGCAGTGTCTTGAAGTTGTACAATGACTCTTACAATTACATTAATCTTCGTCCGACAACACGTTTCCCAAATCACAACATGTTTACGCCCTCGGCTGTGCAATAACAATGATTCTTCTCAAAAGTAACCCCTCAGGGCAGACGGTGTTTCTACATATTTCCGCCACTTTGTTTCTTTTCATAACCCTGGATGATTTCGCTCATTTTACCTCCACGAGGGGATTGCGAAAGAGTGCAGTGATTTCCACTTCTGCAGCTGCATCTCCGCCTTAAATGGTATGCCGACTGCTGCCTAATTCTTCGAGGCGGCGCTTAAACAGAGCAGTGACAAGTGGTTAAGTGGCCTCTCAACAAAAGTGGTTACTTAAGCCCTCACCGGTGACTCCGCAGAAATTCAGGAACGGCCTTGGCCTCAGCGCGAAGAGGTCTTCGCCGGGCAATGGTCCCTCAGCGGGCAGACGATGTGGGAAAGGGAAGCAGTACCTGGTGGAGGAGGATAGGTGGAGGATAGGGGCTGGCGCAGAGAAAACCAGGTACCAGTCGACCTTCCGTTTGGGAGTTAGAAGTCAAGTTCAACGAACTATCGCCTCGAAAATTATGTCATCTTTCTCCTTTTAGACTTTCCGTCTGCGGCGGTGGGGAGAAGTTGTTTCAGGTTTCAGAGCATTTTCCTCCTCTTCGATGTATAAAAAAAAGGACCGTCGGGATTGTTGGAAAATCCACTTATTTGAAAGTAATTTATGAAGTGATTTTAGATAAACAACACCGCCGATGTTACATCACTTTCAGTCCCGATTTCTGGGTGTTGAGCTTTTTTGTTAATGAATGGGATTACCATTGAGGTTATTTTCCTAGAAATTTCAGGTTTGGGGCAAAGGTCGACTCTGACGCCCTCAGAGTGAAACCCACAATTCTCATCTCCTTTTTTTAAATTCAACTATTACATAAATTTCTTAGTTTCCAAAAATTCCTTTTACCAGAAGAGAATCAATCCGCCATTTAAAACGAAATTAGACTGAATTAATTAAGTCCATCTTACCGCAAACATTACCCAAATATTTCCGAGTAATTCTTCAATAATGACGAAGTGTTTTCTTTGGGACCGGCCGGTTGGGCAATTCATTTGTTCGAACCGATGGGCCCATCGGCCAATTCAAGGATTCCTTCCGCCGAAAGAAGCCGAATTTGCGCATTCGCCCCCTCCATCTCTCGCCGAGAATTCGTTTCTTTCGATCGCAAAGCGAAGTTTATTAGGAATAACTGAGATTACATAATGCGAGCGAATTTCATGTTGTTGGCTGGCACTCGGGCGCCGATGGATGGTAATCGGGTGCAGGGCTGGAGGGGACTCGGAGGGTTTTCTCGTGTTGTCTCTGGTGTCTAGTGGGGTTAGAGTGTTTGCCGAAGTCGAGAGGGTCAGACATTGCGCGTGTCGCAACGGTCAAATGAGGATGAATCGGTTTTTGTTTGTACTGCTGGCGCTCGCGCCGATTATAACGGATTCGAAGAAAGTAAAAGTGAACAGGAGGAGTGAATTTGGTAAGCCTGTTTGGTTTGGGTTTCCGGTCAGAAATCTCACAGAAGTTTTTAACATTTTAATTATGGTTTAACACATCGGTGGCAGAAATGAAACCTTGAAAAGTATATTATTTCGTTTAAAGTCCCAAAGTCATCACCTTTAAATGATTTTTGACAATTTCTTTTCACTGCCTTTTCATTTCTGCCCGACTGCATTCTCTTTACTCTTTCGGGTAAAAGAAGTCTCACGTGCAGTCACACGTGGCTGACCTTTGGCTGTCATCTCTTCGGTCATTTTCTGGTCACCGAATCGAATGTTGCCGACTTCCGCCCACCACTCATGATTTATGCAATGCTAATTTTCTTTCGTTTCAAACCTATGATTTCCTAACCCGTAACAAAATATCTGTATTTTTAATTAAGCTTTCTTTTCGGTGGCTTAAAAATGAGGAGCTTTAAAGCGTTCTCTTGAACCGCTAAACATTTGTTTGGTCTCTTACGAAAATTAAAAATTAACCCTTTGCGGTCGTATGTCTGCTCTCAGCCACCACAGCAAGGGACTATACTATCTTATACTGTATGCATTCCTATATCAGTTTAAATTTTTCCTGAGGGAACCTCAATGCCCAAAAACTAATACAGTGCTCCATCGATTGGAGATAACGAAATACAATCTAAACAAAAGTTGTACAACGAAAGAATATTTTCTAAATTGTATTTAGGAGTAATTAGAGATTCTCTCTTGTTAAAATATGACTAAATATTAGTGAATATTATGTATATGTATCCCTGCTCTTTCCAAAGAAATTAATTCCGACCAATAGATACCCATGTCCAAATTTTTTACGACCACAAAGGATTAATTTTGGAGAAAAGAACCAGATTATGGAAACTCAACTCCGGAAGCAAATGAGGAAGTCTTTTGTAGAAAGCGATGTCATCTCTCGAAAAACTTGAAAAACTGCCCCAAATTAATACCACCGGTTGCCCACCAACGCGACTCAGTGTTAAACTATTATTGCGTCACATTCATGACTAATTAACAGATGAATGTCTTTCGCAAACATGACCCGTCGGTAATTATCTTTTGTGGTTTCAGTTAAAATATTCTCCAAATGTCGAAAAAGCGACCCCTCCTTCGATGACTGCATGAAAGACGCCCTCAATGAGGTCCGCCCCTATTTCAAATACGGCGTCCCGGAGTTCAACATTCCCCCCTTCGACCCTTTCTTCGCGGAAGAGGTCATCCAAACGCGCGGGGGTGCGAGCGTCAATTTCAAACTCACCCTTAGGAATGTCTACGAGAGTGGATGGACTGAGTCGAAGGTGTACAGGTTCAAAAGCGATCTCAAAAACGGCCTCATCCGCTACTTTCAGTTCTTCCCCGCAAAGTTCCTGCAGGGCGAGTGGGAGTTCGAGAGTAACTTCATGGGGCCTTACTCCAATTCCGGAACTTTTGACCTGTCCCTCTGTGAGTACCCCAAAATGAGACCGTTTCTCTGTGGGTTTTCTCTCATTCGGGTGTGTTTCAGATAACTACACCCAAGTGACAACTGCACGCGCGAAGAGAGGATACGATAGCGATCCTTACACTCCGTTTGCTGTTAGAATTCAAGCCATCGATGCAGGCGATATGGAATTGCACATCAGCAACCTCTTCAATGGGGTGTCAACTGTAGGTGGGTTGTCGAGGCTTTTTGAATTTTGCTTTACATTGATTTTCTGTTTCCTTTCGATACAAACAGACAATCTTGGCTGCGCTGTGTCGCAGTACATCACCCTTGGTTTAATCGTCACAGTAACAGACAACTTTTTTGCAGAGTTTTTCTTGGACAGAGTAATAAACATGAGCTGGAGACCCGGGTTTATGCTTCTCAAGCCTTTAATCGACGATTTGGTGAGCTCAGCCTTCACGAAGATCTTCAATGACGCATTCCGAAATTTTCCATTCGAGCAAGTTTTCTATAAGTAATGATCTTCGGTTGTTTCATTTTTATCGCTTTTAAAAATGGAGGAAAAACCTTTAAAAACAATTTGAGAGAGTCGTTAGCGACCGTTTGTTTTGTTTTGTTTTATTTATTGAAGTAAAAAAAAATAAAAATCGCATTTGCGAAACGCGAGGACATACGTATCCAACAAGTGAACTTGCGCAATCGGGTGCTCATCATGGCGGTGAAGAAACTGGCCCTCGAGGCTGCCACGGAGAAAGGTGCAGGAGAAGGTGGCCACATTAAACCTGATCTAGAAGGTACGACTTTCTTTTTCTGCGAGAAAATTTCGAGCCGCGTTATGTAACCGACGGGTGGACTAATGGGCAGCGCTCCCAGAAGGCCTTGCCTTTCGGCCAGTGTTGTTGATTTCTTGTTTTTTTATTTTAATTATATTCCAACTTCCGTTTTTTACTTTTCTGCAATTAATTACAACTACATTCCTTTTATCCTTCTCTCCAACGGCTTTGGCATTTATCCTGGAAGTTAAAAAAGCAGTGGTGTGCAGTAAACACTCATCAAATGAAAGTCAGCTTATGATTTTTCACTCACCGTAAGCGGGTCTGCATCTCCCCGTGGGGTCCCTGTACTGCCCTTCGGGGCAGGGCCTCAGAGGGGCGCGAATCATATGTTCCAGTTCCGCTTCCTCTCGTTTGTTCACTTCTTCCGTAACACACGCGGCATTCGTTGTCATTTCCGTTTGTTTTTTCACTCCACTTTGAAAGAACGAATCCGAAATATTCCCGAAAAAATCCGTCAAAAACTTCCACATAATTCTCTTTCTCTGCGTTTGCGCTAACGATAATAATTGAACTCAATGCGGACTTTCAATGTCATTTTAAAGCGGTGTCGCTTTTTTATGGGTATGCTTTTTTGTAAACACTCGTGTTGGGCGGGTTGCAGAGTTTAAAAATTGCAGTTTGTATGAAAAAGGAGTAACAAAAGTTGAACACTTATACGAATTAATTTGTTTTCAACTTTTCAAATATTCACATATTCATAGATTCTTTCTTGAAATTAGAGCACTCCGGTGATTTTATGCCTTATTTTTAGACAAAAATTCGAACCATAGCTTGAAGAAAGAGAAAAAAGTTCATGGAGTCCTAATTTGATAGTGTTGGTTCATTGTATTGTCTGTTCGTTCATATGTTAACATTTTTACAATATTTTTACACTTACTGATGATTGATTATTGAAAAAAAATGTAAAATTATTTTCCTTCAAAATGATATGAAAATAATAAAAATGTTAATAAATAATAAAATATAATAATAAAATGTAAAAATAACAAAATGTTCGCAAAAACCCCGCGACCCTAGCGGGCAAGCGGGTTAATGAAAAGTAAAGTAAAGTATAATATGAAAATTGAAGCAGATGTTTAGACCAAAGTCCTCGAAGTTAAATTCCAAATTGTTTTAATTACTGTATATCTTATGAGCTGAAAACACTCAGGCATGAAATATATGTAAATCATAATAAAAAGTTTAAAGTCTAAATTTTTTTATATTTATAAATACAATTAACCAGATGTTTATCTTACAATTTGTGAACTTAATAAAAGCTCTGCAGTCCATCCATTGCATTCATTCATTCAATCAGTCTGTCGCTTTCAATGCTGCATCAATTCCGAAAGCTCTGCACTGTGAACCACTGTGACGTTTGATAGACAACAGCCCGCTGCAGCCTTAGACTTTCTCGGGGAAAAGCTCTGCGTAGGGAACCATTTCCGTGACATTGCTGATGATGAGGTTGATGATTTCGGCCAAAGCCTCCGCGATTCCGGGCCCGAGTTCTCTGTCCACTTCTCTCCAGTTCTCATTGAGGAAATTATTGGTTTCCGTTCCTGAACAACCACAGATTAAATCAGCAAACATTTAAACTATTTCTCACGGAGAGGAACGTTTCTTACCCAAAAATTTATCGCCGTTGAAGAGATTATCGAAATGGATTTTCATACCCTTTGTGGTGTAAGTGATCGCCCCCTTTTTGGGTTTCATATAATCAATGTTATTCTTCTTGACGAGATTGTAATCGAAAGAGTAAGTGAATTCCAAATCATCTGAAAATGTTTAACACAAAGCTGGTTGTTGTTCCCTCAGTGTTCAGCAGTGGAGGAAATGGTTAACGACTCACCTAACAGCAAACTGGAAGGCCCTTTTCCGGAAATTGGAAGCACCAAAATCCTTCCGGACATTTCATAATTAGATTTCAAACTCATTTTTGGGACTTTAAATTCCATTGAAATTTTCTGGTCTTTGAAATTGAAACTGAAAGTAAACAAAATTTGATGTATATTTTAAAGAGGGAAAAGGAAATAAGTTTGAATGGGTGGAAAATTTTATGATACTTCAGTGACTCAATCGGTTATTGGAGAACCGAAAATATTCCACTCAAAGCTTGAACAGATTTAATTTCCATACTCGAGTCATAAAAGGCGGTTTTAATATTTTTTTTTTTCGTCAATTAAGGACAGTAAAACTTACTTAGCATTTTTCACAATTGTGCCGTCGAGTCCAGATATTTTGGCGTTGTTCAGTTTTATTTTGAGAGAGTCTCCGCTGGCGATTCTCAATTCGGGGATGACGAAGGGATTCAGCTCTGGAATTTTGTACTTTCTGTCTCCTGCGAACATTTGTTTAGAATCATTTTAGGGGTTGACGATTCACAAACTATTCTTCCACATGATAGATTTTCTTTTGTGGACCCGGAAAGGAGTCAAGGTCAAGGTCGACCTAAACTTCAAGTGGAAATAAAACACACACAAACATAAGTGGTACTTTCAGATAAAGAAACATCTGCGAGGATACTTACTTCCTTTTCAAACAAGGGTATTCATTTAAATTACAATAATTAAACTGTTCAGAGTAAAAGACAGACCGAAAAAAACTTCCGGCATTAAGAAACCGCCGTCTTTGCTGACCAAAGTTTTTGAATTTCCCGGGAAACTTCTCAAAAGTCTCTCAGAACTTTATGAATGCACTCTGTTCAATTGCAACCACTTTAGAATTTGAGTATCCTTTTTGCAATTTCATTCTTTGAGAGAATTCCGATGGAATTATTATTTGCCTCAGTTTGTGCGGAGTCAGTTTGTGAAAGAGACATACATTTTTACGTTTCATTGCTTTTTTCTGTCCGGTAAAGTCCATTTTTGGTTCTGACTTAATTACACAGTATTTCATAATAATATTATGTAACTTTAATATTCGTATTTGTGAAAATTGGGCAGTCGTAACATTAACGAAATCACAGATTGGTGCAATTAAAAAAAAACAATTATTTCGAATTTACTTATTTTATAAAATTAAATAAATAAATACATTTTATTTTATTAAAATTATTTTGTTAATATTTTGTAAATATTCTATTTTAATTATTTGGTATAAAAAAGGGGGTGAAAAATTAAAATTTAAAGAATTAATTTATGAGAAAGCTTAATTTTTTATTTTTTCTGTGTATCCGTAAGTATTTTATATTAATCAACAGAAAATTATGTATAATAACTTATTCATTAAAAGAAATTATTAAAATAGATTAAAATAAATTAATTTTATTAATTTTAAGATTTTAATTAATCAGTGAGAATTGATTAAAATAAAATTAATTAATCGCAACCAATTGCCGATCGTCAAATTAATCAGTAAAATAAAAGTTTAATTAAAGCTGTCGCAGCCCTTAAATATATTTTTCGATTAGGGGTTGTGAAAAAATGAAATTTTGACTCACCCTTGAGCAGAGAGGGGAGTGCCAACTGTCCATTCTTTTTAATGCAGTCGTTCACTTTGGGATCGGTTCTCCCGCAGGTTTTGAAATACGGAGCTGAAATTAAAAAAAGAAAATTAGCTGAAAAGCTCACGTGTTGTAATTGCTGACAGAAAGAAAACTTACGAGGGGGCAGACACGAAGTCTGATGCACGAGCATCGCGGCCAAAAGAAAAACGAATCTGCCGATCATGTTGAGTGAAGCGTCGTACCTGAATCCGCGAACCCTGAAACCGAACTGACTGTGCAAAATATCTGTGATGGAAATGAGCGCTTTTATATTGCAGATGGGTCGAACAAAAAAGAAGGAAAGAAAAAAGCGAGTCTTGTGCTGTCCACTGAGGAGTTCAGGGTTGCCGTTTCCTTTTTTGCTTTTTGTCTTATAACATGTTGGGAGTTTTTATTTTTCCCCATTTGCATAATCACTGGAGGATCGTAAGCTAAACATTGGACGCGGTTCCCTTGGGATTATTATTAAATTAACTCCCGAAGGGCTTTGGGGATTTTTTTTCCATTCGGCGTTTCCATGTCTGATCTGAAAAGCTGCCTCCGCTCCCCTTTTTAAAAATTCCTATTCTTTGCTAACTCCTGAAAAAGGCCGTACACACTCTGCGTAAATTTCATTCCCGCCTTCCCTCCAGGGAAACAATTCTCATTTCCATTTTCCCCTGTTGTTTTGCATAAATTTAGATGTCGTTGGGATATTCCGGATATTTCCAAGTGGAGTGTTCTTTGACCTCCATGTTCTCATCCAGAAACCTTCCAAGTGAAAAATGGCGGCGTCGTTTCATGGCAATCATGAGATGGTGGATGACATAGGTACGAAGGTCATGGGAGCACGGGAGTGAGGAAGTAACTCAGCTTCCAATGATTGAGCTTCCCATTAATAGAAATGCAGATAACCTAATTCTTTTCCAATATTTAACTATTGCGACCGTAGAAAGTGAAACCGAAGTTATGTGAGGCTTAAGGTTAAGTCAATACCGGCAAAACTCGATCATCCACTCGGGGGCACCACAGTAACCTGAGACTGGCGGTTGTCGTTGCCGGGATGAAGTTCTATGCCCTGGGGCTCCTCACAGCCTTCTCGGTCTTCCGCAGCCTTTGTTGGCGTCCTTACCATTTTAGTTTACCTCATCTTCTTTTATGAGTTTTATACTCAGACTTTGCCTCGAGTTCTACGCATCATTTATACAGAGGATGTCAATGCTTAATGCAAGTCGAGAGCTATAAGAAGGCCATGACGATCAGCAGAGGAAACTGAGGGGGGAGAGGAACTCTATTCACTGTATTATAGTGGTTGGCTTCAGTCAATAACAGTTAAAAGAAAAGGTTATTAGTGGTTTTTACGCAGCAGAACACTTTAACTGATGCTAAAGATTAATGAAAGCGTGAAAGTGGTGGAAGGCCGTACAGTGTTACATTGAGAGTGTGAGTAGCCAAACCACTGCAGGTTTTTCAGTCCATTACCTGGCGAAGAGTTACGGCCACTTAACCACTCCTCCGCTGCGGCGCGTAAAAGTCCACTCGGCCACTGTTCTATCTCATGTGATCCGGACAACACAAACAAATTATTAATCTGAAAGACACTTATTTCACATTTTAACAGAGAAAATGTTCTAAGTGAAACTGTCTCAATTCGACGCAGACATCAACTCCAAATGCAGTTCGGAGAGGAAGGAGATAATTCCAGATGTGTTTTTGGGGTCAAAAACCTTTGAAAAATGTCAACTTGGTCGTTAACAAACTTTTTATTTTTTTTGGATTTTCTCAATTTGGCCATTTTTCTAGTGCAGAGATTTGCTCATGGCCCAATGGAGTTCCAGCATCAGTCGTCGACCATTTCCTGACTCGCTCTTCCTCTTATGGAAAACTTTTTATTGTCACCTTGGCATTGAAACCCGAAAAACATTAATGTGTCGTGTGAAGTTTTCCACAAAAGGAGCGTCACTTTCCGCCAATGGTTATTGGGAATTTTATTTTTGATGTATTTATGAGCATATTGAGACCTAAAAGTCGATACATTGAGGATTTTTCGTGTTTGACTGAGGGAGGAGTGGTTTTGTTTTTGTGCGGCGACAATTTCAGTTTGGTTTGCGAAAGTAATGATTAAAAATTTAGCGCAGGTAATAAAGAACGGGTTTGGGTGACCTTGAAATTAAATTTGCATAAACAAAAGAAGGAAATGACGAACGAGGAGAGCATATTTTATGAATATAAATCCCAAAAAGAGAGCGCTTAGAGAATACAAATTTAATGCAAAATGTGCCTTCACTGTGCAGATTAAAATTAAATACAGCAGACTTTGATAATTCAATTCAAACATGGCCGGTATTGAAAGCTTCGGTTTGGTCAGAGTTAATATAAGCAAGTTATAAAATATATTACTGGGTTGGTTAGATTTTCCAGTTGTTTAAATACTGCCTTTCATTGGTTCAAATTCTACATTTCCCCCTCTCATTCAGTTTCAAGTTTTTTATATGTATACATTTGACACTTGCTTTTCACGATGGTTTGGTTCCAGAAGAAACAGTGCAAGATTACACCAGAAAAAATACAGTTCCTTTACTCTGAAAACCGTTTACATTGGGTTTAAGAAGACAGAATATGTCTGTCAAAATGTATCTTCTGCCACGTCAAGAAATTGTCCTTTTCCACATTTGAAAAAAATGGTCTTCATTTGTATAAGGAAATAACCGACATGTCTTTTGACGTGAAATAAGAAAATATTGTCGTGGCAGAAGACAAAATCTTGTCTTTTATAAACAATTCACATTTCATCTACAATCCTACGTACTTCCATCAATGAGTTATTTGTAAAGACCACACTGGGCAAGAAATTTTCCCAAAGTTAAATAAATAAATGATCTTTAGAGTGGAAAACTAAATGTGGAATGTCCGTCAGCTTTAAATAAAGGCCGTTTCTCACTGGAGAGAACGTACAATCGCCCCTTAGAGCAAACATTGCCGCCATTACTAAAATTTTAAACTGTAACTGAAATTGCATAAAATTGAAAACCTTTGATGGCAGAGTCTGCATAAACCGATCTCGAGTGCCCATACGATTGTATGTTCCGATTTTGCAGGCGTTTTTATTCGTAAGAGTGGAACTATTGACTATTTTTCACTGTTGATGAGTTCAACAGTCTTTTTCCTTAAAATACCTCAGTGGTGGCCAAAGTCAAGAAGGGTGAAATTCGAGAAAGCAGTGCTTTCAAGATTGGTGCTAAATAAACTCTCCCCACCGAAGGGTGAAACTTCTGTTTTTCTAAACAAAAAACCTCCAGCTATGATTTTCATTTTATTTTCATTCCACGGGAGATTTATGACTTGCGCTTCTGTACCGTACACCTTAAAATTTTAAGTTCGGCAATCTCAAAAATAATTGTGAAACACAATAGGCGTCGAAGACTTTCCCGGGATATCTTTCTTCTAAAAAACTTCAATTTCCACCCAATGAATACTTATATCGTTCGTTTTATGTTCTCCACCGCCACTTTAGCGTTCTTTCTAATATGCTTTATTTCGTCCATTTCTCTTTCGACAATATTTCCCCTCTCTTTCTGCTTCTCAAGCCTTTACTGGTTAAGAGTCACGTAATGGGAATGCTCACCGATACAATTGTAATCTTAAATTAATGCTCGACATTGACCTATAAAACCTCCATTGTTCCCAGCAATCAGACAACTCTCACACTGTGGGTACCGAACTTTGCCGGAAAATTAAAGCTTAGAATAAACGCAAAAGAGGCAACATTACAAGAAGAAGTCGATCTCAGAACAAAAGTGTTGCGCCTTCATTGCTCTCACTGTTTTGAGAATGTCGGAAAAGCACAAAACGGCGAGCATACGTGTTGTTGGGTTGAAGGTTCGGGAACTTTTCATGTCGCTAATTAAAATCTCGGCTTAGTGAAGAGTAATTAATCGCCAGGGTCGGTGCGAAGTCAGGTTAACTCCGTCGGAGACAGCGCAGAGTTGTTCCTCTTCAACGCATAGCTCCGCTACTCGGAAAATCATTGCCGTTGTACCATTTTAGGGTTATGTTGTCGCTCTTAGCGATGAATCCCACCAAATAAACCTTCACAACCGGATTAGAATACGACAAATGATTTCACCGGAATAGTCAAGATTAGTTAAAATAATTTTTTATTATCTGCAAGCACGGCTATCATTTCTTTCTTTTTCTCAAAGATAAGATATCTGAAATTTTGAACAAATTCTCCTTAGCAAATCCCGGCAGAAATCATTTCAGTCGAAATTAACTCTGCAAAACAACTGTAACTGAGTTGCACCGCTTTGTCGGCACTCACTCTTCCCCAAGTAAGTTCATTTTACAGCACCACATTCACTTCGGTTGTGCAAAATATGTGCTCTCTTTCAGATTTACAAATGGAGAGAGGCAGGATACTGTCGAATCTCCTGCAGTGTGCCACCTGCGGGATAATATTCGAGGCTGCACCTGAACTGCTCAAGAATAAAACTCTCAGACCTATCCGCGACTGCGATCTGCAATGCCCGAAGTGCACCGTCCACTCTCCCAGGAGGAAAATAACCTGCAACTTCCAGACTCTTCTGACAATGTGCAGGAACAGGGCGAACGGGTGCACCGCAGAGCTGCCCTCCTGTGAAATGATACAACATCAAACCGTCTGCGAGCACAGGCCCGTTCGTTGCATCTGGTATCTGCAGTGCGAGCAGAAGGAGATAAGCTTTCGGGAATACAGGAAGCATTTGGAGGAAATGCACAGCCCTTACATCAAAATGGTGCGTCTGAACGAACCTTACGAAGTAGTCATCAAGAATTTGAACGACCACAACGTGAAAGTGTCGGCGGTGCTGTGCGACGAACGAAAGCAATTATACTTCACGAGGAGGTGCTCCATCGACCTCCAACAGAACCTCTTCATGGTGTGCGCTCATTATATCGGAAATCGGGAGAACGCGAGGAAATTCGTGTACACAGTCAGGATAAATCAGGGTCTCCATCCAATGCAGACCTTTTATGAGTACAGCAACTATTGCGCCCCTTGCGTGGAGACTCCTAATGCGCCTGACGCGCATGCGCAGTGCTTCATTCTGCAGCCTAAGAAATTGTTTCTGACTGATGAGTACTTATACGAGCTGAAGTACACCGTAACGATAAAACGCGTGAAGGACTCTTAGCTAACAGTTATGCTGAAGGTTAACCATTGTTCACTTCCACGTGTGTGCTCTGTTTCTTTTACTTCAGTTTCCCTCCTGTTTTTCCGGACAAATAAATTTTCCTATTCTTTTTTCATTTTCCAGTTTTTACTTCTGCATTTTCATATTCAGTTCGATTTTTATTTGATTCTTTCTTCTTTTTATTATTAAATGGTTTTATTCAACAATGGTTTTCGTGTCTGTCTGTCTGTCTGTCTGTCTCTTAGTCTTTCTTTCTTTCTTTATGTCTGTCTGTTTGTCTGTCTCTTAGTCTTTCTTTCTTTCTTTCTTTCTGTCTGTCTGTCTGTCTGCAAAGACCGATAATCAAAACTTTGAGGCAAAATTTGACCTCTTTCCTTCGAACCGATTTCTTTCAAATTTTGCAAACACTTTCGTTTTGGCTGACAATTCAAATTTCTGCAATTACTTTTTAAAAATAATAATGAGATAAAATTAAAACAAATCCCCAAAATCTAATCAATTACTCAATTTGAGAGTCCTTAAAGGAGATAAACTTATCTCAGGCCGATGAATGAGCGATGAATGAAAATCTATTCTGTTATCACTCTTTTACAACTCAGATAATAATCAATAATAAAAACAATAACATTCTGAGGATTGCTTTTGACCGGAGATTAGACTCTACACTGAGTGCTTTTTTAGTTTTATGTTTTTTCATTTTAATATAAAAAGTAAAAAATCTTTTACAACTTTCTCTTCTTTCCAATCAATTTCTGTTTTATCCCTACACACATTCTCCTCTTTTCCAGTTTATTTAATCCCCGGTTGTTCTTCTCACGTCCTAAACTGAAAACTACAGTGAAAAGAGTTAAAAAGGAGAAATGTTTGAAACCTTCGAATCAGAATAAGAAAAGGAAACATTATTTACTTCTAAAAAGAACTGTACATTTCCAATAAAATCGAATCGGCGAACATTTGATAATAATTTATATTCAAAAATGAATTTGTACTTAAAAAGAAAAACAAACAATAACCTTCCTTGTCTATTACACCCTGTATGTTACATACTCAATATGCATCTGTACACATCGAATGTTAGATAAATAAGTTATAATAAATAAAATATTAATATTAATCGTTAATCGTTGAAAACATGCAATTCCCGGCGTTTGGGTCGTTCCCTTCGGCCATGAGACGTTGGAAAATTGTTCAGAAAATACTTAACAATCGATCCGAACCCGGATCGACTTAAAGTACGCACTGAATGAGAAAAGAAACACCAAAACTAAGCAATGCTTAGTCTGTCCATGTCCCGGGAAGTTTGGTCAGAGACGTAGCTGTCGGTCAGCGAATTTTATCTGTCAGCTACGCCTCCGAACTTACAAATGTTTTTTTCTTATAATATATTCCACACAATATTGTTTTTACGTAATCATACTGCTATACCAAAGCATGAAATTAGTATAAACGAGGCGGTTAGTCTTAAAACCATAATTTACAACACAGCGAAATGAACGCTGTCGTTCAATCGGTATTCACATTCTCAATTGAATTGTCGTCCATTAAAATTTGGTTTTGGACGAAACAGGAAATATCTCCTCGAAAGGCACTTTCATGAACACTCTGTTGGCGATCTCTGTCATTATTCTGTCCCAGTCTTTTCTGATATATGGCAAAAGTTCTTTGTAAACGAGCCTCCAGTGTTGGTTGAACAGTTTGAGTGCTGATTTTGCTGGAAAAGTAGAGTAGAAATTAGTGAATAATTGTTGAACCGCAAATGAAAAAAACATTGTATCACTCACAAAGTGCTTCGTTTCCATTGAAGAGATTCGAAGCGTAGACTTTCATGTCGCCGATGACAGGTTCCATATCTAAATGCTTCATCTTCATGAAAGTGACTCCGTCGACCACTTCTTTCGACCCGGAGAACGACCACTTCGCCTTAATATTACCTGAAAGAAGAGCGGTGGTTAATATGCGACCACAGAGCTGAATCAGCAGCTCATTTAAACTCACTCATGGACACATTGAATGTTCCCTTTCCGCCGAACTCCGATTTGACGAATTTTCCCTGGAGTTTATATCTTCCGTCGCTTTTTACTTTTGGAATGAAGACGACAATGTCCAGTTTGAAGTCGTCCAAATCATAGAAATCAACCCTTTAGATACAGAAGAATTAATTACTCCAAAGAATTGATAACCCATAAGTTAAACATACGGAAATTAAACAAATTTTTGAGTGAGATCAGTTACGAATGCGCTCACCTGACTTGCTGAAACTGTAAATCCCTTAACCCATACAAAGAGTAGTCTTTTATGCCAAACTTTGCGTGAATTTGGCCATTGTGGTACTCCAGTAGAGTTTCTTCCAATTTGAAAGGGTCGATCGGAGGGAGGTTCAAATGAGGTATACCTGAAATGATCTTCCATTATTTGGCAGATGCTTCGGGGGCGATCGGGTATCGAAGGGTGTGTACCTACCCCTGACCAGGTACGGATGCAGATCTCTCAGCGAATTGAGCAGGCAAGAGTTGAAGTTGGGGGAATCCCTCTCGCAGGTTTTGACGAAGTCAGCTAAACAAAAGGGAACGATTAGAAGGCAAAATGAAAAAAGGTTTTTGAGAGAATGAGTGATTATTACGGGATTGCGTAATTCCCGACAGGTTTCTTTGCTTGTCAATTATGATTAAGAGTTTTTAAGTTCAAGAATAACTAGTTTTGATACGAGCGCCAGGACCGGGATCCCAAATCGATGACAGGGACGGATCCTCTCCTGGGAGAAAAAAAAGGATCAATCAGACTTTTGAAGACCCGTTCTCTCTTTTAAAGTTCTTTTCGGGGAAGACTTCCCAAAAGTGGGATCAACCGAATGGGAAAGGGGTTGAAAAAGGGAAAGTCTTTAAAAGTTAGCAAAACCGTTAAAGTCGGCATTGCTTTGAGTTTTCTCGTTCGCAATCTTGAATTGATTAAAATCACGAACAAACTCGTTTTTTATTACCAACGTGATTACAAATACATTTAAATTTTTATTAGTCTTTAATTTGTGAGGTTAAGCGCAAATATTTTTAGAAATAAGACTAATTAAAAATGGAAGTAATTAGTAAAAGCCTAAACGACACCCACGCGGATAATACAAAACCAATAATAAGGAGGAGCCAATAATGGGAAAGCCTTTTCTATTTTTCCTTTTTCTGATGCATTGTTTTTCAATAAGAGTGGCAGTAATGAGTGATTCCGAAAAGAACATTCACGGATTCTAAAAAAAGATCGATTCCGCCAAAGGTACCCGAAGAAGTGCAGAAGCCAGTTTTGGATCCAACACACATCCCGAGGGCCTAATTGACTTCCTTTTCGAATCATCGGGTACCGGGCCTCGAAAGAATTTCTCTTAAATAAATCATTGACAGGTACCAGCGAGGGAGGAGGAGGGAGGGAGAAAGAGAATGTCGTGGTTTTTTCCATTTTGCCTTGGTAACAGGAGCGCCGACACGTGGTTTCGGCGTGTGTTTGTGAAACGTGTGGAACACGTGCGGCCAAATCTTTCCTTATAAGCCTTCGTGACATTTGCCCGACTCTGAGTTTCTCTGCTTTATATAAGACCTTTTGGACAGTTCGGCATTAAATATGAGTGTAGCTGTTCTTATCCCAATTGGAGCACATTTCCGGATTGTTCCTCCTCCTCTTTTCCACTTATCGCGAGATTCACCCAAAGAACACACCCTCAAAATTCACCCACGGCAACACAAAACCCCGAAATATAAAAATAAAAAAAAAAGGAAAGAAACTTACGTAAATGAAGGACATCTTTGGCAGAAAGAGCAGAAGACATAAAAGAGACGAAGAAGAGGATTGCGATGTAGAGAATCGTCATGTTGCTGTTACTCCTTCTGGTGTCCAGCCCGAATTAAAACGCCGCACAAGTGAAACTGTAACTTTTCTTATATAATAATGATTAGTTTAATCGAGTATGGCAATGAAACCTAAAAATATGGCCGATCCATGTGTTATTCCTATTGGTAAATTAGGAGCCGTTAGAGGCAGGATGTGCACTCACTCAGAAATGGACATTCGCGCGGGCGAAGTCTTCAGTGGTGGGATCAGACCCACAATTATTTGTCTCATAAAGGGACTTATACTTCCCTGGGGAGTGGTGGGGGGTGAAGAGACAGTAATGGGGAGAAGGGTGGTCGATGCTTTTAAGGATCAGCAAAACTGTTTTTGTTGAGGGGTTGAATAACAATGGGAGAGGGTTATAATTTAAAACAAATCAGAGAGAGGGGTTCGCTCGAGGTCAGAACCACGAGAGTTCCAAAAGTTCTGGATAACTATCCGAGTTTTTATTTATTTATTTTGGTTTTTAAACCTGTTTGAATTATTTGCCAGCTGCCTTGCGTAACTCATACGGGTATACTTTTGCAACATCACCGGTCTTCTGATTGTGCCCCCAAAGCCGTTTCATTTCGGATGTCTGAGAGAAACGGAACTCTCGTTGTGAACAGCATTGCTGACGTAGATCGTCATTCTGTTGTTATGGCACGCGTACCAAACATTCCTCGGGACTAAGTCAGTTTGAATTTCAACAGTAAATAAAAAAATCGGATTGTCCTGTGCAAATAATATGCACTCATGTACAGTTTGCTCTGGTTTAGTCTTTCTTCTGGATTCTGATGGATTGAGTTTCATCAAATCGGAAAAAAATGCTGAATTAAAAAGAAAGTACAAAAAGTTTCAACCCAAACAAAAACCAGACGAAACATAACCTTAACTGTGACAGCAGAGTTAAGCGAAGAAGTTTGCCAAAACACCTCTCAAGGTTATAAACAAAACATAAGAGGCGCAGCAAACAAATAAACGGAAATGAAATATCGTTGCCTGTTGTTTACCAAACACCTCCGACCTTCCGCAAAGGATCGGAAGACCGTCGATGACCCCAGGGTTAAACGCTCCCCTCGACCCATCTCACTGCGAGAAAACAAAACCAATTACAAAATAAAAAATATTTTATATTATTTTTTTCAGTAAATAAATCTTACAAAAAAAATTACAAACTATAATAACCTCACTATACAAATAAGTCACAGTACAAAACGGGCACCGAATGGGTGCCGAGGAATACTTTTGTGATGAGTATCATTGGGACTGGTCGCGCATATGAAAAGAAATACGAGAAAATGAACTTTTAATTATTCTAATTAGAATTAAACTAATACATTAAGGCAATGCCTTCTTAATACTGAATTCACGGGATTTCAATTTGGCGTTGAGGCCCTGTCTTTACCAAAATACTTTTGTATGGGGTTACTGTCAAAGTGTACAGTCAATACTGATGGAAGAAACTGTAGAAATAGTATTTTTTATTGCTTTAATGTGTCTCTCGGTGGAAAAACAGTTTCCTCTTTCCTTTTGCTCAGATATTCATGATTTGGGAGTAAGCGATTGCTGATGGGGAAACTTCACCGGTCGAAATACAACACACAAACCTTCCCGTTGTGTATTTTCGAGAATTGTACTTTTCAAACACAATTTTCAAACCCACAGTTTGAGATTTTTATTGTTAATCTCTGACTACTTTCAGCAAACCGATTCATTTCGTTTCTATGTGCGATGTATCATCCCCTCCTGACCTCCCTCCCTATCCACCCTTCGCGATAACATTCTAATCTTATCAGTGAATTCCCGGATAATATCTAATTAATAGATAACCCTCGCGAAAGGCAAAAGGAAAGTGTTTGAAAGTGAAAATGTAAATAAGAGGCGGAACAGCAGTTTCTTCCGTCAGCAACCCTTTGCTTAATCTGTCCTCAAAACGCAGGGAAAACAAGAAAAGGGCCGATTACATTTAAGGCAATCTTAAAAGCATTATTCTTATTAAAAAAAAAATACTATAAGGCTCTAACAGCTATAACTATTTTTTAAATAAAAAAATTATATACCGATTTTAAAAATAAAATAAAATTTAAAAACAATCAACAGATTATACAACCGTATTTTAACTAATATCAAATAAATGGCAGCAATTCTTTACAAATATATTAATAATATTTCTCTTTAAGTGTATAATAAAAATATGAAAATATCTCTTAACAGAAAAAGGAAGCGGCAACCTGTGAAGGCAGTTTGTCACGCTCGAACATGCAAGCAGGCAATTATTTTGTATCACAGAATTTCGCGGGGGGAGGAAATGGGAGAGGGTTGGAATTGATTTTCATTTCCCTTGTATACAATTGCAATTTGAATAAATAAAACCGTGTTTGCATGAAATGAAAATAATCCACGTATCCCCTTTGGGGGTGGCCACTTCCAAAGCTCATTTTAATACTTTTTTAATGATCCACGAGTTAATGGGCGTTTTGTTTCTGCAGGCAGTGGCCCCAAAATAGTTATGAAAGGTGGGAAATAATATTTGAGAAAGGAAAGGAGATTAAACACAACCATTACACTGAGGCAGAGAGTGGGGAAAGAGGCGGTGCACCCATATTCTTCCCTTTTGAGTTGGGAACAGGGGGCGAAGGAAGCACCCATAGCATAAACACCCATAAATAATTTTCGAGTGCAAGGAGAGTTTGGGTTTAGCCTCGATGGTGCGGAGTGAAGGCAACGAAGACAGAGGAAATGAGGTCAAAGCCGGGCTAAGAGCAATTCATCCATCAACTGTCATTCGGACGCAGCAATCGACACAGTAAAACGGCTGTGTGAAAAGTGTGGAAAGTAAACGCGAAGTAGATGGATTAACAACCTCGAGGGGATCAGGCGAAAGAAGGAAAAGCCCTGTGGTTGCTCTCTCTCCCTTATATTTCCAGAGGTCAAAAGGTTGCCATGAAAAGGTGTTTTTTTATATATAAACAAACGGGATAAATTGATAACGTGTAAATTAGTTCGATTTATTCTCTCAAAGGGACGTCTCTAAATTTCGCAGGGAAGGACTTGGACGGTCGTTTTGTGTCACAAGATTTACTTTGTCGAAACTTAGAAAGTGCAGAGCCCTTGCAAACACCATCACAAAGGAACAAAAACAGAAAACAAATCCAATGAAAAACGGAGTAAATATTTAGAAAAGATTTTTTTAATATTGACCTACTTCGGTTGAAATGTTTACTTCCTCCAAGACAAAGTCCCTCAAATTAAAGACCGAAATTGCAGTGTAAAGGATAGAAAGGGAGAAAGAATCGAAATTAAGGCGCCCATTTATTTTCGAAAAAAACTTCCGTTTCGTTCACCCAAAGATCGCAGAATTGAAATTCCCACTGTGATCTATCAGAACCTAAGGGGTGAGAGAGTGTCTGCAACTCACCCCCTTAAACTCCCTCAATCATAACTCATCTGCCTTTCCAAAATTCTTATTGAGATAACAGTTCACTTCGGGAATGAAATATTGCAAAGCGAACTAATGTCTCTGAAAATGCAACTAACTGAGGCGGGGGAGGATGTCAACGGGGGCTGCACGCCACCGGCCATCATCCCCCGTTCACCCCACCCCAAACGGCGATCGGGGGTGATTGGGGACGGCACATCCTCTTTCGCGAAGGCCGTGGCCAATCACTACCGATGCTGTTCCGGTGGTATAACTTTGTGAGACCTTGATTTGGAATGATTCGAACTACCGCTATTACTACTATTGCTGCTACTATTACTACCGTTACCTATATGCTTTTGAGTTTGGGCTAAATGCGTTTGATAATGCTTGGCGAGATGAGCTTTCTGGCGGAAGCTTTTCCCGCATAGGTTGCACGTGAAGGGCTTCTCCCCCGTGTGCGTCCGCACGTGGACGTTCACCGAGTACTTGTCCTTGAACCCCTTCGAGCATATAGAGCAGTAGTGCAGAGAGCGCTCCTTCCTGGCCCCGTTGCTGCTCGGCTTCACGTTCACATTGCTTATACCCTTTTTCGCGTACTTTTTGTTGGGGCACTTCCCCTGGGTTATCGAACTGTTCTGAATATTGTTCACCCTGTTGTCCATTAATAAATTATCTACGTTGTTCCCGGGGAGTATGAACATGTCGTTACTGCACATGGGGAGTTCGTTCATTGAGAACTTCGCACAGTCCGCGACCTCATTGGCGATTTTCTTTATCTTCTCGTAATCCTCATTGAAAGCGTCCATCGTCGACAACCCCAGAATTTCGTCAATGTTATTTGTACTGTTCTCCTCCATCGGATACTGCGGATTCATCATGAGTTGCGAAGACTCCGCGAATTGGCCGCCATCTTCCCGCAGGGACTTCTTGCACGGGGCGTAGTTCCTCTGGAAACCGCCCTTTCCCTGCAGCGCGTTCCTCAGCAGCGAGTCGTTCACGTTGTTGTTGGTGGTCTTCCAGTCGTTGTTGTTCACGACGGGACTCACAGGAACGTCTTTGGGCTCGGTGAACCCGTTCTGCTGTTGGTAGTCCTGGTAGTAGTAGTTGGGAGGCTCACTGGGCTCCGTCTCGGGGATTATATTGAGGAAGGAGTCGATGTCGAGGTTGTCCTGCTTCTTGGGCTTCTCCTGCGCCTTGTACCAGCCGTCATTGGAGTTGAGGACGGTGAGGGTGTATACGGCTCCGTCGGTGTTCTGATCCTGCACGTTCTTGTTCTCCCCCCAGTCGTTCCAGGAGTTGATGTCGTCCAGGATCCCCGTTTCGATTTTAATACTCTCCTTGTCGTTCCAGAAAATGGAGTTCTCGAAGTTGATGTTGTTGTTGATACCGCAGTCTTTGACGTTGCTCTCGGACTTGGGGCCGTTCTCGTTGTTGTTCTGCTCGACGTACAGCCCCAACGACTTCATTGATTTGTTGTAGTTGGTCTCGGAGGTATCGACGAACTCAAAAAATCCCGGATCAGGACCTGATTTTGGAGCACTCGTGTTTTGAACGTAAGTTTGGGTTGCATCCATGTTTCGGGGCTTTATCAATATTTATTCATTCATTTTTCCTCGCTTTTTTCTTTTCCTCATCAGAAGTACTTTTTTGTCATTCCTGCAACAGAAAGAAGATATCAGGATTGTTAAAAACGTGCTCTATTGCATTCAAAGGCCAAAAGATGAAGAGGAGGGCGAAAAAAGCGGTCGATTCTTGGAATAATACTCAAAAAAATTCCATTTTGCGGAAATGTGTGAAATTTGGTACATTTTTAAACTTTGTGTAACCCAAAAACGGAGAAAAAGCGCGCCGCCATGTTGCAAATGAGAATATTTCGAAACTAATGACCCGTGAACAATAGAGCGTGTTATATGATTTGAAACAAGTCGTGCGTCGTTTATTAGTTTGCATATTCATTACCCCTAGGGAAAAAGAATTAGGCATCCTGCGGTTCACAACTTTTGAAGAAATTGCATACACTGCTTTTTCAAGGCGTTTACTCATTTTTTATCGAAGAATTTTCTTTTGAAACGTTTTAAATGCGTCTACTATGGAAAAACCATCAGGATTTTTTCCAAAATTTATTAAATTATTAGAAAATGAGTCCACTGATTGCTTTAATACCCTTAATTACGCACTGAATGAAACACTGTTCTTCCGGGGACTGATTATTTCCGCTATGGGTAATACATTTGCCAGACACCTTCTTTCCCTTATTACACTCATTAAAAGTGTAACGGAGAAATCCTTCCGCCCAATGGCACACACAACAGCCGAAAGATTTGTTGTGTTTAATCTGTATCAGTGGAAACAATAATTTCAAGGTCAAAACAGCAAATTTCTTTCACACCTGAGCATTTAATGGCGTGGACGGTGTACAACGTGTAATTTACTTTGATTTATCACAACCATTAAATTATGTTTATAATTATTGGGGGAGGGGAAACGGTATAGTTGAAAGAGAGAAAAAGAAATCGTTTCGGGGAGGGACGGATGAATTAGTTGAATTAAGAAATTTTTTCATCGGACTTGGAAGAAGAATCGTGGCACTAGCATTTAATTTTCCTCAGTTAAGATTGGAATCGAAAAAGTGAGTGGTGTAACTCATTCCGTCCCAAAGTTTTCCCGTTTCTTTGGTAAACCTGTGTTTATACGGAGAAAACATTTGAGTTCTTCAATTCTGAGAAACAGATTAATGTCCCTGCCATCCACAAAAGCGATAACGCGCGACCTGTTCGGGCAGGAACGCCTGAGCACTGACCGCGAGATTATGCACCTTGCACTTGTGCATTCGGACGGTTTGCACGAGACAGGTGATCCGACCACTCCCGGCTCATGTCTGGTGTCACGATTTTCAATAAAGATAAGAAACGGGTCCTTGTGCGGGTTGGGGCGCGAGCAAACTGTAAAACTGTGTACGAATGAAAGGGGGAAAGGGGGCGCTCTGCCGTGTAATTTCTCTGAGAGGAGTTTAGGTTAGCGGACTATCGTTTAAATGAGTCCTCCCGATCGACTCCACCAATTATGGTTGGTTTAACCATTGGTTGAGTGGCCGTGGCCGTCTTGGCTGTTTATCTAACTGTTCATGTGGCAAAGTTTAGAAGAAAATTATTTTCCAGATTTTATGCGGGTAGGTACCGTTTCGGTATTACTTTTTTGCGGCCGCAAATGGGTTCAATCGGTTCTGGTTTTGCCAGCGATCGCTTCTCATTCTCTCGAAACTGATTGAATGCTCCGCGGTTGAAGCTCAGAATGAGAGCAGAGGATTGCTGAAATGGAAGGTATTACTCTAATGCTTAAACCCCACCGGAACCCTTCCTTATAAATGTATTGTGCGTGATGTTTTAATAAATCATTAATTAAATTGATATTAATTAATAAAAAATCCAAAACCCAGATAATTATACAGTCGTCGCGGTTCCTACTTATGTCGGGAGGTTATAAAAGGGCCTTGATAACGACCAACAACGGTTTTTGTAATTTATTGCTTTATTTCTTGCACCATCAGGTTTCTTTCTTTTTTTGGCTTACGTGATATCTTCTTAATTTTTGCCTTTTTTTGCGCCTCCTTTGTCTTTACTTGTATGATTCACACCAAGGTGTTTTTCATTTGGCTCTGTCAATTTTCTCCAATCTCTCATTCCGGTCAATAAAAACAGGGCAGACTCGATGGAGATCCCGCCGTGACGTCACTCTCGTTTCGCTTTGATAAATCGGTTGAAGTCATAGAGTAAAAAGAGTTTTTAAGCGTGATTCGAACCTATCATTAAGCCCCGACATACAACAAACACATAAAAGACCGAAGCGATCCGCCCAGGTGTTAATAAACACAATTTGCGCTATCACGCCCCCACCCCTCCGAATCGGCCACGTCTGCAAACAAAAACGAAAAAGATTTGCCTACGAGCAACTGCTATCAGATGAAAAGACCGCAGAATTAATGGCCGAGATAGATACAACGGGGACTGGTCGGTCCGGACATGATCGGATTGAAGCATTGCGTGACTCTTTACACCCCCGCTCATTAGATCGAGTGGGGGTGGCTTTGGGAGGAAACGGCCATGACTGTCGGCTCCTCGCGGAAATTCCAGACCAATTACCGGGGGGCGGTTGTTGTGTCGCTCCGAAGCGCATTCGGTCCTTTCTCTCGTGTCCAGTTCTGATAACAGGACTATTCTCGTACCTCTGGGCCGGTCTGTGTCTAAACCTGTTAGCTGGAGATATTTTTAGACGTTTTGGAATGCCATTCCCTAGAGGGGTTTACGCCGAGAGTGCCATAAATTCTTAATGCGCTCCATTGGCTCGGAGTTACGTGATTCGCTACCCGTGCAGCACCCCTAAAGGGGTGTGCGGCGACCCAGGGTTAATAGTTTCCAACGGGGCTTTAAACGGGGAACTTGGATAATTTTTTAATATCAGTCATTTGGGAGTTCTTTGTGCTGAGAAGAGGAAAATGGAGGATTATTTTTAAAAAAACGACCTGAAATTAACACTTGAGCTTGTTTTTATGAGCCGGCCAAGGAAACTTGAAATGAAGCTTCTTTTATTCCCGAGGGTATAATCATTCTACCATTTATACAGTCTTTAAAACTCCGCGTAAATCGACCATATTTTATTTCCCCCCAAAAAACCGCCATTAGCACTTAAAAACTAACCTATCGACCTTTGGCCCCTTCCGAATATTCTTTGGTGGACATTTGAATAAGAACTCTATCTATTTCTTGGTAAAAAATTTCCACTGTATGTGATTAAGTGACGAAAAAGATAAAATTTAAAGTCAGGACCTTGGGAAAGCCGTTATTTGATCCAAGAGCGCATAGTGCACCTTCACTTCCCCTCTGCTCCTTCTGCGGATCCCGATAACCTCTCGCTCAGGTAAACTTAAAAACGGCAACAATTTTTCTGAAGCGTTAGTAGATCAAAAGTAGTGTCAATTAGCGTGAAAAAAATGCGAAAACGCAGCCAGCGGTTAATTATGGTCTATGAAATACGTGCGAAGAAGATTAATAAAGAAACGAGGGAAGAAAAAGGCAGTTAAGTGAGGAACGAGGAGGTTAGAAGGTCTAGGAAGAGCCCGAGTTGTTTTCCACCTCACGTGGGACTGACCGGCCGCAAAACAAGGAATTAAAATATTTGTGCGAGGCCTCGGCGGAGGACAGGGTGGATGAAGATGTGTGACGGCCCCAGAAATGCAGGGAATGCGGCCCCGCTCAGGTGCCACCACTCACGAGAGGGATTATATAATGAATCTTTTGGAAGCGACAGGGCAACCGCATATTTCGGCTACCACTACAACATTCCTCGCCACTCTGCTCAACGAGTTGCTTTTGAGTGGCGGAGGAGGCGATAAGTCACCCTTCAGGGAAAGGAGGGGCGTGCGAACGGGGTGAGCAAAGCTCGGACGTCCTTCGAGGATGGCAGAAACAGGCAGAGAAGAGTTGTAATGAAATTCTTCCGACGACAGTTTTGACAGATCGAAAGTTTTTTACGAAAAACAAACGAGCTCGAGGACAACGGGGCGTGGCATATGAGCATTGTTAATCCGTAATTTGGCCGCGGCAACGTCGCCCTTCAACGCGAAGAGAAAGTCAAGTGTCTTTTGCGATTCAACAAATTGCTTACAAGAGAAAAGCAAATAAGAAAAATGTCGGTCGACTTTTACAATAGCGCATCTTGTTTTGTTTGTTTACATCTTTTGTTGGGAGCAGACTCCGAAGCGCGAGCACTTCACTCCGCCGGGGTATCCCGCACGTGGAAGCACCCAACTCGGTGGGGCCCAAGGGGGCCCCGTCACCTCTTCACAGAAAGAGGACAGCAGACGCAAAAGCTAATCACGCTTTTATATATTCAAAGTCAACACATCGTCTGTAGGTTCTATTGAACCTCGTTGAATTAAGAAACTGATCGAGCAAGCCACGGATGACCCCGGCGCTGAGCTCTGCCCATATTTTCGCCACAATTCGCCCTCTCGGTATTTGACTATGTTTCTGACCTGATTCGCAAAGTGCACAGACGATAAAAGTCAATGACATAATAATCGAAGCATCATCTAATAAGTTGAGTCAATGGGTGTGTAGCAGTTTTAGCCCGGGGGGATCGTGATGGCTGGGAGCCATCTACCCGTTCACCCTTTCGGGAGAAGAACTCGAAACTGGGCCCCGTCCGGCCGGAGCCCCTCCGCGGTGATTGATGAACTTTTCCGAGCATATCAGTCTCCCTCCCATCGCAATAAAGGGCAACAGTCTAAGACAGCAGGAGAGTGATCGCCACGACTTATCCCTTGCGACTACCAGTCTTTGGCTTCGAGCGACAGATAATCTCGTGTGTTCATATCGGAATTGTAGTTCTTCACCCCCTGAAGGGTAATGCGGAAGACAGAGTTGAATAAACGAGTGAATGTGGGGGGGTGCAGTCACTTCGCATTGCCGACGGGCTTTTGCCGAATTTTCTTGGGAATATATTTTGTTTTTGTACCCATTCAATTTCCAGCTCAATTTTCTTTTCATTATTATAAGAAAAAAGTATTTTGTAAGAGAATTGCTGAATAGAGAAACCCCGAAAAAATGCTGGCATAAAAAATTGTTTAGTGCCACGGTCGATTAATGCATGTGAGGTCTCTTCATTGTCACACGAAAAGAATGGGCCCCGATAGAAACTTCGTGTGATAATGAGTATGATTTCACTTTTAGACTCGACCGCATTGTAATATCTTGTTCAGTGGATGACTTGCGCCTTTTTTCACTCATTCCGCGCAACCTTGTTATTAAAATGCAATCTGTTTCACCTTACACGCACGGGGAGGGAAATGGTGGCCGGGGCAGGGGGCCGAGAGCCGAGGGGACCGCGGAAAACGTCTGTCCATCACCGTGCGCAAGCTCAACTTGCCAGCCTTGAACGAGGGGGAGAGTGAGGGGGATGCAAGCGCAGTCAAGTAAAACCGTTCAGACCTTAACACGCTTTAATGATCGCTGTAACCGAAGTGAGACCGCAGAAGCCTCTTAGGTGGCTTGTAAAGCCATCTCGTTCCACCGGAAGAGATCCCCAGCTAATTATCTTGTACTTACGGTTGGTAGCAGCGCAAGGCGGGCACCGTCTGCGAATAAGAAATCCCCGGTCTGAAAAAGAAAGAGAAGTGCATTAGTTTGGCAGTGTTATCGGAACGGCAGCAAAGAGAAGAATGTTCCTACAGTCTTGGTTTCGCGTATAAGACAGAGGATGGGATAGTCTCTACCCTCTAGGGAAAAATGTTAATTAGAAACACTCTAATTAACTAATTGAAATTGCCTGAAAAAATGGAACCAGGTTTTAATTCCGGATTAACACCGATGGGGCTTTGATGATCATTAATTAGCAGAAGTAAAATGGGGGGGGAGACCCTTTACGGGAAGAAAAGGGTTTCGGGGCAGCGGTCGTTGCCCAATAGGTTCGGTTGATTAACTCTCGAGAGTAATTTCTCAAGAGACTCAATATAAATTATAACGGAATATCTACTTAGAGATCTCAGAGTTAAAAGCGTTGGAATTCGTAGTCGTGAAATCGTTAAATTAAAACGGTGATCTGCATGTTTCGGACCGCGGAAGGAATCACCGAGTTCCAGCAATACTTAATCTAATTGTGTGCTCCGAGATTTGTGTCTCGAGCACGACTTGTTTCCGCCCCTGCGAAAACCTCCGCCTCGTCATTGCCCACTTCTGCTCCATTCGGGACAATGAGAATGTGCGTGTCCGCACATGACAGTGGCGATACAGTGGGCATGAGTGGTGAGGCGCTGACCGCTTCGGGGGTGGAACACACCCTCCGTCGGGAATAAGGGCGGTGGGAAAGATTAAAACTCCATTAGGCAGGAAAAAGGATGTAATCAGCAGCATGACTGCATTCCATCGTGTCTTCCCTTTGCTTCGTGGTTCCCTCTTAAGGAAGAATTGAAAAAATTATGTGCGATTACAACTTTCCGCAATTTGGAGGGATTGTCAATCTGTCTAAAAGCCATTCGTCGTGGAATTATCGTAACTGCGATGGACTTCCATTGAGCCGAAATTAACAACCCTTCTGTCCGTGCTTACTCCAAGAGTGACAAAGTCTTTTCTCTTATATATTGAAGAACTAGTTCTTCGACTGAAGTTAGCGACAGAACAAACTGTACAAATAACCGGACATGAAGGAAAAATACAGTAGTGCTCAAAATTATTTTAAAATTTATATTATATTTATTTTATATTATTATTATATTTTTATTATTGTATTATATAATACAATATAAAATTTAATAGTTTCTTAGTTAATCATTTTACTATAAGATTTTATTATGGTTCTGTATTATTTTGCCGTTGTATTTTTTAGTTATCAATACTATTAATAATCTATTTGTAGTTTTAAAGTAACAAAATATACAAAACAACATAAGGATGTCTTCTGCTATTTTTAGACACCATCTTGTTGCTTCTACGTATTAATACTCTTACTGAAAGTCATCACTTTGTAACTCTTACGGGTGGACTGTATCTATTTATATTATATTTGAACTCGTTTTCTAATTTATTAGTCTAAATCATTTCCACGATTTTAGTGGGTTCTAAAATGAAAGTAAAAAAACCCACAGGCTTCGAAATTTGGTTTCCCGGAGCCGAAAAAACAATACTGAACTCTTAATCAGTGAGTGAGATAGCCTGGCTAACAATAGTTTCCATTCGTCTCAGTTTTATTATCGTTTCTAGAAGGTAACGAAACGAGTAGAGAAGAAAGACAAAAAGTCATCTCTTTGGAGCCTGCCCGGAGAACACTAGACTTGTTTCGGGGCAGAAAGAAAAAAGCAAGTCACGTCCATCAAGCGAATATCGCAGAACTAGAGTTTAGTCTAATTCAGTGGTAATTGCACAAGTATTGCCAAATATTGACATAAATTCAAAATGGTTCTGTATACACTAAGGCTGCAGAGCTGGAAACCGACTCTCGGTCACTTCTTCCATTTCCACAGAACAGAAGCGTCCGAGAAAAATTTAAAGGTCGACGGAAGGCGTGTTTCTTTACCTTTTGTCTTTTGTCAGGCTCCGGGACAAGTTGTTTTCCTTCGGTTCGTTTTCTCCTCGTCTCGAGAAAAGAAGTTTCCAGGGTAAAGTGGTCATTAATTGGAAGTCTCGCCTAAAAATTTTTTTTTTAAATGATAGGGGCGATTAACTTACAAAAAAGTGTTAAAAATGTACATTAATAACAATGAAGACGTGTATAATTTAAATCGAAAATAAAAATTTGTGCTTTTTACAGCTGACAAACGGGAGACATTTTGAAATTTTAAAGGGTTAACGTCCTTCGAGAGAAAGATGCAATCGATGCAGTTGCATTTATCAAGAAAAGCTTATTTGGGTCAAATGCGGACGTATTTGGAAACTTCGATAACTTTTATACGTATATATTTTATAAATAATTAAAATTTAAATATATAATGAATAAACCGTTTCTGATCGATCGATAAGTATAAATTCAAGTTGACTTCATATAAAATACGTCAAATTAATTCGGTAACAGTAAGAAAAAATTAATAATTAAAATTTCTGCATAAATTAGAAGAACTTAAGAACAGGGGGAGGGTCAAGACGACCACAATTTCGCAATAACTTCCGAAGGTAATCCATCAGACCATGTTTATTTTCGCAAATTCACCAACGTGTGTCCCAACATAAAAGTAGCCAACCGTTGAGGGCCCTGACCATGCAAACCCACAGCCCACTCACTCCGCACGTGCTTTTCCATCGGAAACCCCCACCGAAAAACATTCTCGAGGAAACCGTCCGGAAACGTTCACCCGCGGCGGCCATGACTTCACTTCGCTGTCGTTATTCATTCGGGGTTGTTTGGCCCCGGTGGTCCCGTTGTGCTTTCCCATTTTACGAGCAACCCCGGGGCAGATGTAATCGGAGGAGCGAGTGCTTCATGACGTTTTATTTTTCCCGAGCAGAACAAAGACAGCCCTGTCTGTGGGCATTCACTGAGCGTCCTCGACAAAGGAGCATAATTTCGGTTTTCGTGTTCTCCCCGAATAGAATCAATCAATCAAAAGAAAGTCGAGCCTTTTTCGAAAACCGAAATTACTCCCGACAGGTGAAACTATCAGTTCTCTTGTTTGGGAATTTGACGGTGAAATCACGCGGTGATCAGTGTAATGACGCTCTCTTGTCATCGCAGATGGCTTTCTTAGATGGTGCCCTTCGGGGAAAACACTTTTCTCGGTGGGTAATCGGAGGGGAGTTAAACGCCCCCCGAGAGGCAATCCCCTTCGGGTCGCCCTTCTGCAGCAATTATGTAATTCGACGAGGCTCAATTATGGTAAAAACAGGCCAAGGAGCCAAATGCATCTTTGGCAGTGTTCTTTTGTGTTTGGCTGCGACACCGCGAGTCACACTTCTGCTACCACGTCCGAATTTTTTTGATTGATGAGACTTATCAAGCAAAACCGGCCTTCAAATCCATTTGCACCTCGTGGGCACATTGCATATTTCTTCTTAACATTCATTCTTTTAATATATATTTTCGATTTGTCAGACTGTCACCTTATTTTTAAGCTTTTAAGCGTTGTCTTCTGCCACTTTTTTTTTTTTGATAACCTCGCCTTTATTAATCAAAATTAATTGCCTTCCGAACATAATTGATGTCAAAGCACGGGTGGTCATCCATCAATCACTCCTTTTGCATTTGTCGGGAAATTTGTTCCCGATTTCTTCCGGTGCTTTCGCACAAAAGCCGAGCGACATTGTCCTGGAACAATAACGAAGATATCGGGGTATCGAAGGATTCACGTGGACCGCTATTTTATATTTTTTTCAGCAAAATGGCCGCTCCCTTGTCATTTTGACACGTGAATGCGTAGGGCGAGTGCCGGAGCCTCCTCTGTTTAGCTTACGGCGGAACCCCAAAGCCCAATTTTTTCGAATCGTGAGATTAAAAGGAAATCGTGACCGTTTTAAATTTAATATTTCTTTTATACCTAAATATTACCTTCTTCATCGAGACACACTTCAGGCGCGGTCAGTACGAACTCAAGAAAAAAATAATTTTGTTTGGCCTGCTGTGTCTATTCACTCGTGGATGAGTTCGTCTGGCATAACCGCCAAATCATTTTGCTTTGAATTTAATTGGAGGCTGTGGATTTGTTTAGAGCGAATTTAATTGGGCATGACATGTTTTCCCTAATTAGACCGGGCACACCTGTGTTCTAAACGGATTAGCCTTGTTGGGCTCGTTTGTGCGAGAGCCGTTGCATGTAGGGGGTGTTCGTGCTTCTCATCGCGACTTTTCATCCTTCAAAAAATTATAATAACTAACAATAAATTTAATTGCCTTTAAAGAGTCCATTTCCGGCGGAATGTTTCCTCTCAAAGAGATCCTTGTGGAGCACTGCCTTCGACTAAAACACGGCTCTGTTGGGCATACAATGTCCAGTGAATAAATATAATGCACTCACAGACTTCAGTTTAGGGGATGTTTCAGACGGAGAGAAATGAGGGAAGGCTACCACAAGAAAGGACAATAAAGGCGTTCGGCCCACGTTCGACAGTCACGATTAACAATCCGTTTAAATACCTTTTTCAAACAATAAAGAAAGATAATTAGAATTTATATAAGAAAAAAAAACCCTGGAAAATGAGAAACATAAAGAGAAAACATAAACAAAACGACTGAGAGAATTTTCAAGAGGAAGAATTGAAAAGAAGAGAGGTCAAAGAAGGGTAGGGAGGGAGCGATCGTAACCGGATCGTGGCAAAAACCGCCAGAGGGCTCCGCCATCCGAAAACCTTTAAGAATTTTGACCGGTCATGCACTGATTGTTGACGTGAATACACATTTGGTATCATTTGAAAAAGCATTTTTTCGTCTTCGCTAACCAACGCCATTGTGATTCGAAAAAAAAAAAGTTTGGATGGGGGCAATCGGTGTAATTTTCATCCTGGGGTCACTCCACTGATTGAACCTTAATCTCAACCTAAAAGTTTTACCCATTATCAGCTTCTATTACAGTAAATCGAAGGATATAATATCAGGGTGAGAACACGTCTCGCATATGGAGGACTTCTGCATGCTCACCATTCCGTCAGATTTATGGGCAGAACAACAAAAGCCATGTCGCCACACACGGACTTTTCGTGTAAACACGCGTCCCTTAACGGTCATTTTTTATGCAAATGTTTAAATAATAACAAATCAAAAGTCAATTTTTCAGCTGAAGTAATCCACCAGGGGTCAGTCGTTGCATAGACAGCTCTAAACCAAATTTTCATTAACGCTAACTTATAATTCTATATTTAATTTATTGATTGTTTTATTTTATTTCATTTTTGTTATATTTATGTTTAATTTAGCTTTTAAACTTATTTTGTACTTACTGACTGGTAAGATTTTATTTAATTATTATTATAATATTTATTTATTGTATATTATTCATTTTCTTGTTATTGTATTTTATCTTGTTATATGTTTATATTTATTTTCTTATATGTTTCTTATTATTGTTTGTATTATTAATTGTATAATTAACTTATAATATTATATTTAATTTAATGACAATTTTTATTATGATATTTATTTAATCTATGTTATTTATTGTATAGCTAACTTAACTTATAATTTTATATTTATTTTATTTAATTTAATGACAATTTTTATTATGATATTTATTTAATATATGTTATTTATTGTCTTACTTATCTATCTTATTACATTAAAAGCTATAGCTGATCTGATGCCTGTTTTTCTTTTGTACATAATTTATAACTTTGTTAAAAATTTGTTTTGTTGTAAAAAAAATGTGTTTTTAAAAAAGAAAAAATTATGTATACTCCCTTAATGCCCTCGGGCGAGATAAGGGTAAATTATTATATTATATTATTTTCATTAACGCGTCAAAACCAATTTCCCCCCATCGAGGGGATGAAATCCCTGTCATGTACCACTCCCCTGTCATTAAAAGATTTCAATCGTAGAACGACCATTGGTCGCGGTGCGAAGTAGTCCCGGTAATCCCTTTTTTTGAGACCGTAGATAATCGATTCGGTCGGCAAAAAACGTGCTGATTTGGATGTCCTAGCCACCATAAATATTTTTTAATTAATACGTTCGTTAATTTATGTGCTACTTTTGAGAGCAGGCACCGCAGTTCCTTATCTCACGAGACGATATGAAATTGGTCACGATCAAGAGCCGGTGCCAAAGCAAAGTGCCCGGCCCGTCGCGGATGGAGGAACATTGTGAAGTGGAAATGTGGGAAGAAATACACAATAATCGGGGAACGCACCACCCGAATGCTTAATTATATTTACGCAATTGTGCAATTTAGACGCGATAACCGCTAAACCGCAAAATATTGCCTGATTTTTTGACAAAATTAGGCAAGGTTGTTCGAGAAGTCACAATGAAACCGCAGGAACAAACTGGGTTCTTTCTAATGTACAATCGATGAAAAATATTGCTGAAAATAAACAGTAACATATACTGCAATTATTATGCTGAAAGCCGAGAGAAAACCAATTTCGAGATAGAAACTGACAGAGCGTAAAAGTTCAAGTGAACCCATGTTGACCGAAAACCCCTCCTTCGCCGCGAGTCCACCAAAAATTGCGGTTTTCCTAATAATTTTATTTCTACCTAATTAATTTACTCGTAAAGGAGCACTCATTTGAATATCAGATGACAAGTAACACGCGTTTTATGAAAACCAGGTAACAGGTGGTTTTATAGTAATGGACAAAATTATGGTTGCGTGGGTTGTCTCGGTCGTTTTTGAGGATTTCAGGAAAGAAACGTTGAGTGTCCTCCTCCGGATGTCTCCGGGGGGCAGAATGCCTTTTCGAGGTCAAAGGTGAAGGTGAAGGAATTTAAAGGTGGCATTACTTCATCTCGACCAGTGAAATAATGAAGCCCGGGAGTGGAGACTCTTTGGTGGGAACTGAGATTGAGATCTCCGCGGAAGATTAACGCAGTCCTTTAACAGTTTAAACGAAGGAGTTCCATTGAAGGTGTCATCGCGGTGGGCAGCAGCGATTCGTGACGAAATAACAGTTACCTGAAGCAGACGATAATATTGAAGCATATCTGGCCGAATCTCACGGCAGAAGGGAAACCGTGACAGATCGTAAAATCCATCCTGCAGATGATGTAAGAGATACTCATTAAGAGACAGATCTTAAAAGTCGATCTATTAAAACACGCACAAGACATTAACTATGATTTTGGGAGAGAAGATCTCGATACAGGAAAAAACGATTCGCGATAAACAAATTTGAGGGGAGGAAAAGCCGACCGAATACATCGAAAGAGAAAGGTGGTTACAGGAAAACATATTAGGAAGGGACATTAATGAGTAATTCCGGTTGCGAACCCCAGTGCTGAACTGCTGTCAGTATTTTTGTTAGCAGTAATTCGACCTCAGAAGAGGTGTTGAAAAAATGGCTGAGCCGTCGATTCAGTTGCATAATATTAATCATTTCCAGAGTTTTCACTGAGTGTAATTTATACAGAAAATAATAATAACAATTACCTGCGGTTCTGGAGCTAAATTCGAAATGGAATTACAATTATGTCATATCTCACCGCACCACATATGGCAATTGTCCGAAGGAAAATCCCGATGAAAAAGCCATGTCAAGACCTCAATCTCACCGACTGCTCTTTCAAAACATATTGGCATAACGGACGGAGAAAAACGCTGAAAATCCCGAAGAAATTATTAAGCCGAAAGGTCAGGACGTTATTATATTGTTTTTACCTTCGAAATTTAATGGAGCTTAATAAATATCATTTGGTTCCATCCCTCCGGGACAGCCCGGGCCAATTTCTGGGAGTTCACCCGACTCATTGGACTCCAGATCAAAATCGTACCCCAGAAAATTTATTATAATTACCATTGTTCCCACTGTAAACCTTCATGCGGAAAACGCTAGCCGATAATTATAATTTTCATCTCGCGGAGGTGAAATGGAGAACCCGAAGGCCGACACTGAAGACTTCGCTAAATTCTAAACAATCAATACACTATGAAATCAATATTTTTTTTATTATTAATTATCCGTATGATTTATACAGTATGTAAAGATTTTTCAATTTTTTTTTTTTTAGAAAATTAATCGGCGTGAGATGAGAACAAGTTTTGATATGTTATTATATTCGACCTCTATACTCTTAAATAAATATATACTTATGGAAAACGACCGCGAAGCCTCTTTTAAGCTAATTATTTCAAAAAAACGGAGGTTTATCGATTAAAACTGTGACCGTCTATCATTTTCATCCTTTAAATCTATGCTTTTGAAATCAAAAGCGGAAAACATACAAAAACCCGTTTCTTATAATTCGATCTACTTTTAAATTGGTGTACCCAATCAGTGAAGTTTATGCCATACTGTGGGTTAGCACTCAATTTCGCTGTACTTCCGAGTCTGTACAGTCAGTCAGCAGTTGCTTTCTCACTTCCGACAAACTCTCATTCTTTGCCCTCCAAATCAGGTATAAACTTTGCAGCCGCTTATAAAACCACAATCACTTTAGGCGGTTGTTTTCAGGAAAAAATCATATTTCCAGACCTTGGTTGAATTTCTAATTAAAGGTGTTAGCAATAAATCCCAAAGCAACCATGTCCGTCATTATAACGAGCCTTCTAACAAAGTAAGATACAGCCGAAATGTCAAAAGTCGCATCACCTGTGCCGATGGCGAATGGAAATAAAGGACATAATTTCCTCTGTGCCTGAAGACTGACTGCAAAGCCGCCGTAAACTTGAAATTCGAGTGTGCGCAAAAGTCATTTTTCATCAAACGATGAGGATGAATGTTTATTTTTAACGAAAGTGCCATTTGTGCAATTTCTTCTGCTCACCTTACTACTCTTATAATTAATGATTTTTTGCCTGTCAATCGAAGAAGGTCAGCGAAAATAAATTGAGTTCACCCCGGTCAGGGAATTTTTTTTCTTGTGTAAAAACTAAATAAACACGATGTTTCGCTGATGGCCAAACTCATTCTTTGATTTCGGGTAGTTCCTTCGGGTATCAATATTTCAGGTTGCCACTTCCGGAGACCCCAATGCACTGTCACGGAAGAGTGTGTTTGGTGTTAACCCCAACATCAGTCAAAGGTGTTCTCGGATCCGTTTAGTCACCGTTTAGTCATTCTGTCATAATTTAGAAAAAAATCAAGGTCAATGAATCCTCCAGGAAATCCCCGGGACACCCTATTCAGGAATACATCCGGCACTTTCGTTCTTCGACGGTGGGTTTTATTTGAGGGGAAATTGGCTTACTTGAAAAGAAAACCGGAAAGGGAATCACAGGATCACCAAAATAGAGTCCCTGAAACTTCAAAATAATCCTCTGGGATATCAGTGACTGGTCACGGATTTGCATAATGCTCTGCTTCTTTGGCGCACCTGCTTATTGCAACCACTCAACGAGGTTGTTAAGTAACATCCGTTTTAACAATTAAATCGAAACGTAGCTCAAATTATATCTGCCATTGTCGGTCATCTCTGTTTAGATAGCTCTCTTTGTCTCGATGCCAATTTTCCTTACTGACAGTTTCCACGAAGACTTCAGATAATGACAGATTTAATTAGGAAATTAAAAAAGTCTTGCCTGGGGAACCAAATCGACTTAACCTCGAGGGCAATGCCAACGGTTAAACTCCGCAGTGAATCCTAATTGAAGGACCAGGGTTCAATAGAACGTTCACTAACCGGCATTATTTGCACATCCCTCACTGCAGCCATTCTTAGCACCTTCCAGGCATACCTCATCAAAGGACGTGACGAGGTAAGCGCCAAGCAGTGTACCTGATTCAGCGAGGAAACCGTGATCCTGAGTGACGGGTTTTGCACGCGATAAACTGTTACTCCCACCCGGCTGAGGTACATTTGTTTCAGTTCTTATCCCGGTGTTATCTCTTGTCCTGTGTTCTCATCAATCATCCTCCGTTGTTCGTATTCCTCACTTCCCTATACTTCCTGCTATGGTTTCAAATCTAAGAACCTCCATTTTCTTTTTTCTCTATTTAGTTTTTTCACTTTTTCTGGTTCAAGTCTGCCCTTTTTATTTTTGTTATTTTTTCTCTTTATTATCTGTTTAATGTACTTTAGAATAATATTCATTTCATTCATTTTTTTGCCTCTATTTCGCCCGAGGGCATTAGAGGGTTAATGATACAGTCTTTTGAACGTATGGAGTTACATAAACAACAAAAACAAGTAATAAATACATACATACAATACACCGCATTGAGGTTTGGAAGTAAACCGCTGAAAAAGAATAACTAAAAAATGACACAGAGCGTAGAATATAATTGGAATCATAGATAGATAAATAAATAAATAATTACATAAGTTAATAAACAAGTAAATAAATAAATATATTAAAATCGGCTAAAAAGTTAAAATCAGAACCCGTTAAAAGCATTAAAAGACTTACTAAAATGAGGTAACATAGGATGTCACAATAATAAGAAATAAAATAAATTAAAATAAAAATAAAAAAAATAGAAATAGAAATAATATAAAAATATTAATAAAATTTAAAGTCAGAAACCGTTAAAATTACTAAAATCCTTATTAAAATGAGCTTACATAGAGCGTCACAATAATAAAAATAATAAATAAAATAAAATAAAAATAAAAATTAGAATAAAGTCAGAGCTATACTTTAGAATAATATAATTCAGAGATGACCGACTTTATCCGTTATTTTCGTTATACTTTAGGGTATCCTTAAAAAATATTATGATAAAAAAGGGATACAAAAAAATTATCGGAATTGGAAGTATTAATAATTCCCACATTTTGAACGAAAATAAACAATTCCCCGATCCCTATTGAACCTTGACATCTCCAACTGAAGATTTTCCTGCATTTGTTTTGCTAATAATTGGAGTTGTTCAATTTTTATTTGACAAGGGAAAGTAGCAGGTAATGACATTGACATTGGCCAGGGGTGGGGTACTTCAAGTCACGATTTCCGATTTAAGATAAAGACTGGGAGATGTGTTGGGAAACCACCGGGCTTTGCTCTTCATCACTTTGTATCGTTTAGATAAAATTATAATTCGGTTGTATGCATAATCCGGAAGTTCGCCTTTGTAGGATACAGTGTCACTAATGCAGGCAACCTTCTCAGAGCCCACAAACGAAATTTCCAGACGGTTAATTGCCTCCGTTTTCTTTCATAATTTTTTCTGACCAGGTGTACTTGAGAGCTATTTCAAACAATATCATAAACAGTAGTTAGAAAAAAATACCTGAAAACATGGCGGGCGTTTTTCGTCAAATCATTCCATCTTGAAATTTCCCCGAGTTTGTTTCTTTTATTTGCACTTTTTTGTCTTCAAACTACGCTTTTGAGTAATCGTTGTTTGTTATTCAGATATTAATGGATTTCTTTGCAGTCGACTTCGAAATGTTTGGGAAAAGGGGCAACGTAAGAGCCGGCAACCGTCTGCAGGAGTGCTCCCTTTCCACAACAAGGACTGAACTGCTTTTCCACCACCATTCACCGATTTGATGAGAACCCTTTGATAGATGACATAACTGAATTAAATAATTAAATTGAGCAAATGATGATCTGTACGATACACCGGAGACGACGGAAATTAAAAATAAATCGGCCTGTCATTCCCGGTATGCCCGTCTGAATTTGCAAATTCATTTTCGACCCCGTCTTGATTACCCACCTCTTGATTTGTTTGGTCAATGTTTCCGAGTCAATTGCCTCAGTTAGAGCAGAAGGTCGCTCGGGTTATGACCAAGGTGCACTCATAATCAGGAAATCATCCGCATGGCTGACCAGTCATCCCTGTAATTCCTTCACAAAGGAGCATCAAACGCCAAAAAAGAGTGGACAATTTGGACTATTTCTCTGCCCTCGAAGAGATCCTATTTGTTATGACGTCAGACTTCTACGGAACTTTTTCAGCTCACCAAGAATCATTGACAAACGGTCAAACTGCATGCTGACAGTTGCCAATATTCCATTCAAACGAGAATGAATGTCTGACAAATGTTCTCGCTTTGTGAATGTTTCACATTTTACGTGACCCGAAGGAGTATTGTGACCATACCGGATGCATCCGTGGGTTTTCTCGTCGACTCGTCTTCTTGGGGTCACACCTGGGAGACTTGTAGTTCGCCACAGGTGGGATTCGATGGGACCCAACTAAATAAATTCACTTGACATTAATTATGACGAGGTGATCAATTCTCGAGAAATTATGGAACCATCTGCCAAAAACCACAGGGAAACGGCAGTCGATGGAAAACCGAAGGGAGAATCAAGACCAGAGCAGGTAAAGGATTAAAACCAACAACCTCTGGAACGGGAGTCATGTGAGGTCAACCAAAAAATCATTTATTAAAATCAATGTAAACGTAAATGATTTGTGTAAAAAAAAGTGAAAATTACAGGAGCCATTATCAATCAAAACATAGGCAGGGAGATTCTCAACGTCACGCCGGTTCCCACCGTAAAAAAAAAGAAAAAATCCTCCGCTCGTTTCAGACACCTAAAAATGAGTTTCGGCGCCGACACATCGTCTTTTATGATTGGAGCAAATACCTCAGGTTTCAGAATGGTCGCGGAAAATTCACCGCTGAAATTTGGCCTAATCAGTATTTTCAACACAAAAACTTCTCCAATAATTAGGCCAACGGTAATGCGAAAATTATAGCCAGAGGTCGAATTTTTATTTTAATTCAATAATAAGTGGGCCTTCAATGTCACTCAGTGTCGTAAGTTGGGTTACCACAATAATTAATTAATAATTTTAAAATTTTCTCCATTATAACTTCCATTTTCTTGATTCCATTATAAACAATTTCATCCTAATCGGTGTCGAATTAGAAAAAAATCAACAGATATCACATTACTGGAAAGATGCAAAAGAATTCCAAAGTAATACTTGATTTCCAGCAGCGAATGTCCCCTTCTGGCACCATTCAACATCGACAGTTGACGTCACCACAGTTGACAGTTTTATAAGTTTAGAAATTGAATTATTCCATGTGAAATACATCCTAAAAATTCTCCAGATCCAATTATGGTGCCACGCCTCATTATGAGTATTTTATGACCAAAAAAATATACTCATAATGGACCTTGTGACGATATTGTATAAGGCCAAGGTGACGACCTGGCGAGAAATCCTTTTTTAAAAATCAAACCGTGGGGAGAATTACTTTATAATCGCTTCACATGACAATTGTATTATTTGCTGTTAAAATATGTTTCGCTGCACTCTAAGCTATAAAATATAAATGGGAAGAAATTATGCTTATGCCTTTTTTTTTTTTTTGAAAAATCATCCATTGTCGCAGTCACAATTTCCTGCATTGGTCATTCAACGTATAATTTTTGCATTTGAGTTTCATTGCAGATAATAAATAACAAAACACAAATATTTGTTAAACACTGACCAAATATAGAATTTTGGCAAATTTTCAACTTGTTTAGCAAATTGGACCAACCCACGCCTTTCTCAAATTATACGGTTTTTTCCGCATAGAAAACTACCAAACCGTTCTGAACCATAATTATCGGTTCGAGTTTCGGGGGGAGAAAAAACACCGATTTAAGGTTATGTTCGGGCGGACAAAATAGTTTGTTGTACGCACTTGCACGTGTTAAATGTCTGGCTAAGCCCAGAGGAGGGTGAGAGAACATTACAAACTAATTGCTGGAGAAATGGCTGGAGGACACGAGGCCTAACTGTTCTTTCCTTCTGTCAGACTCTAACACAACAAAACAGAATATCTGCCTCCGCTCGACCTGCATTCTATAAGCCTTGCGAAGCTGTGACTGGAGAAACCTGCCAAGACCTGGGAAGTCCTGCCTTTCTTTTCCCCTCTGGGCAAACCGGTGTCTTCCTTGACGTGTTTAGAAAATCTTTAGGAGGAATCCCCGGGTTTTGGTGACGGGTGAGTGCGTTTTTATCCTGGTTTTATCGTATTCTCACGAGAGCGTGCCTGGCAAAACTGATTAAGTGACCCATGGATACCTCCTCGAGATTAGGGAAACCCCCGAAGACAGACCAACTGCAGACGACAATCTATCGTTCAAATTAGACAATGACAATGCATATCTGCGTCGAATCGCACGTCATAGCAGTTTGCTCGAGTGAAACGATCGAACCGTTTTTCGGTGATTGAGACGTCGGGTTTATTTGGTTTTGCCACCGCCTCCGATGAATCCTAATTATATTCCTGTCAGAATCCCATCCATTTTGTTGAAAAATTGGGCTGCGGTGGTTGCGCGGATTCGTTTATTTATAAACGGTCCGTGGCAGTGGAAATTGCTTTTGGTACTCACGGCCAAATGTGAGACTCCGTCTGAGCTCATTCCCGCTTGATTTATATGTCTGGTCCGAGTAATTTCAGTTGCATCCCGTAACGTCATCTCTTCCGCTAGAATAACTCGTCTGGTTGAATGGCCCCCGTTGGTGGGTACCCCGCGGAAGACATTATTTATTTCGTTTCAAACTAAAACACGCGGATGTATATAAATCGCGCTTCCGCATTCTACGTCGGGAAATGCAGTGGCGTTGGAATGCGTTTTCGCGATTGCTTCATAATCCAGAAATGTTATATCTTCAACCCTTTTTTGGCATTCAACGTAAGAGTACCGAAGACAGACAGACCTCACTTCGCTGAGTTAATCAAAAACCAAACAGAAATGGAAAATCACCCGAATGAAATTAAACCAATTATAACCCCCCAGTCCCCGAATTACTGTTACATACAAAACATTTCAAATCCAACAAAAAACAGTAACGCTCGGTTTATAATAAATCACAAAACCAGTAAAAAAAATTTTTTTATTACACTCGTTTTATTTAAAACCCACAGTTTAAAAAATAATTTTCTCCCGCTTTATAGTATTCATATCAAATGATTTGAACTTATTAAAGCTTAGAGATAGCCTTTTCTGTATTTAATATGTATAATAAAAATATAAATACGGAAGGCAGTAAAGAAAAATAAGACAAAAAAACTAAATAAAACCATAGAGAGAAACTACACTGCGTTTATATTTTATTAAATCTTTGTGCTGATAAGTATACTATGAGAAATGATTATACGATAAATATTTTTTTGTCGTAAAAACGCCCACAGTATTATATTTCCTTTTATTAATATTTATCTACATAAATTAATGTTTGAAAAAAATTTTTTAATTTTATTTCTTTTTATATAAAACCGAGATAGCATTTTAAACGAAATCGAATAAAAATCACTTCCTGAATTCTGGAAGTATTTCAGGGAGTATACACTTCTGAAACAGACAGAGGGTGTGTTTCTATTGGGGAGGCAAATTCCACCCGATGACGTAACTCCGGCAGGTTACGAACCAGATAAGAATAATTGATTGTGCCAATACGCCGATTCATTTGCCTATCGGGACATTTCGACATAGGCCCCTTGAGTCAGCGTTGCCGCTGTTAATTTATCGGGTTGGAACTTGTTTGTCATTAAACCTATTGTTTCGACTCGCAAAGCTCACCTGTAATTGCATTAGCATAAATCTTAGCCGTGAGGGCCATTATCTGTTTTTGGATTGAGTCATAAATTTAGCCCCGAAACCGCAGAGTTTGCCCTTTTGTTTTGAATGTGAATGAAGCATAGTTAAACTGATAGTGTATTAATTTATCGAGTAGAGGTTCGGTCTTAGGGTAGTTGCATATGAAAAGTGATGGGGAGAACAGTAAAAGCAAAACGGAAGAGCCGAAGTATCACAATTTGCGCAAAAAATTGAGATAGTGAGATTTCAAGATAACTGTGTGAGTGAGCAGAGGATAACATCTCCGATCCATCAGAATGTCCTGTAGTGAAAAGAAAAAAAAAATCTCAGCAGGTATAATTCACTGCCACTAGCTCGAGATGCAATCAAGCAGCAAAGATAGAATCTCGCGCTGACCAGAGGGCAGAGGCCCCAGATAAAGACATAAATAACCATTGGAAAGCAACGAGACTCATAATACAATAATTACCTCACGTGTAAGAGGAAAGCAGATCCTCTCCGAGACCTCGAGTTGAAGCAGGTATGATTGAAGGTTTCGTACTTCTCCCTTTCCGCGAGTGGGTAATTTCAGAAGTGATTCGAGCAGAGTTTCGGAGGGAAACATCCGAAGTGTTCGGTGTCGAAGAGAGAAGTACAAAAGTGGAGCACGAATACCAGCTCCAGCCGTGGAGTAAATGATTGTAATGCGAGGATCGTGCATGCCAGAATTGATTTACCCAACTTTGTAGTCTCCGGCAAATAATTAAGGACTGACCTCCGTATCATTGTTTACTTCGTCCCGCCCTCCCTTCGTCTCCCCGTGTCACGGATACATGCCTCACTTATTTTCTTCGGAGAGAAAAAATTATCCCAAACCGCACGAGCCGCAGTTCTGTCGTGAACAATTTCTGCAATAACAAAACCTTAACGCCATTAATTGCGGGTGTTTTAGCGAAAAAAAAAAAATGGATGGGTTCCAAAGGCACTGGTTTTAAGTGGAGATAAAAGCCTTACGCAATCCAAACACGGATCAGACAATGCGAACAATGCCGCGAATTAGTAATAAAAGTTTCCGAGAAGAGTGATAGATGCATAATGTCCGATACACTCGATGCACCGCCTTTCATATTGTTTGCGGAGTACTGAAAACCGAGGAGACTTTCTCTCGGGGGCGCACACTGTTCAGCTGGAACTGAAGGCTCAGCACGTTCTTGCCAGCACTGAGCCCCGAGCCAGGTGATAGGCGTCTGCCCGTCAAATCTCAATTCGAGCATCCCGCCCACTCCTTTCGACCTTAATGCCCAACCTAATTCCTTTCACGTCCTTCTCGTGCTCAGACTATCTCGCGTTGCCGTTCCTCAGCTTTCGGCTCTCCTGTTTCCAATTCTTTCTGCGTCTCCCTTTCGGCGACCGCATTCGTCATATTAAACAGACTGCGCTGTGACCATTGCGCTTTTCACATCTTCTCAGCTTATATCAACTCCGCATACAAAATTTCCCAACATTCCTTATATCTCATTCATTTGCAAAAGGTTAAACATTAAGCCATTTAAATTAATGCCGGTAACCCAAAAATGTGGGCGTTTTCGAATTCTGACCGCATACATTCGGTGACCGATAAAGGCCAAAGAGTGCATCCAATGGGTGGCTGCAGTGTTTTGTTTTGGGGGCCCAATTCAAGAGCGGACCTCTGTAAGATTCAATTACGATTTATTGCCTCTGAACCACGCCAAGGGCGGAGGAACGTTCTTACAACGTTGGACTGGTTAAGTAATAATTAAATTATTCTCTTTAAAATAGTAAAGCCCACACCTCGAGCCATTTAAAGCAATATTGTCAAAATTGACTTTGCACACGCACCTGAAGGAAAGACAGAATTGTATTTTTTGAACAGAGCCGGTGTTTCGTATGTTAAGATTAAGGAAGCGATATCTACTAACCCATTTCTGAAAATGGGGTAATGCTGAACCCCCAATTCCGAGATGGTGTATCTCTTCCCCACTATCCTTTAACTAACATAGGAAACCAACTCCTATAAATAGCAGAGGAAAAACAAAACCACTGAGGAACTCTTCAGGCGGAAGTTGTCCAACAAATTTTTCATATTTGAAACATCGTTAAAATATTAACAACATTTTTTAAAAGTGTCAAAGCACATTATTCACCCCTCCTTCGCTTTCACTTTTCCTAATGTATTGTTTACAAAAATGTGCCAGTGGTTTTCTCTGTGGGCATCTCCATTTTTTTCCTTAATAAAAACGCTTATTATTTATGAAGCAGTAATTTGTTGTAAAGTATCCTCGCGAGGACATTTGTCACGCCATCTTTTCGACTACCTGCCGCTTCGTTGGAACAAAAAAACATCTTTATGGGGTTGATTTAACTCTCACGAGTTTCTCTGACAATCTGCAGTCACGTCATGAGTTTCAACAGAACACGAAAACCATCATTTTGGTCGAATGAAAGCAAAAAGAGAAGCTTAAGAGAAAAGCTTTTAGAAAAATTTTCCTAAAAGCGATTTTTCGTTTCAAGAATCTTACAAAATGGCCGTATGCGCAAGCATTAATTTCACAAAAAAAAAAGTAAGAAATTTCAACTCACGATTTGCGGTACAAGTTGTCGAATATAATCGCAGAGAAGCGGGATAGTCATCCACAATTTTTCAACTTCCTGAAAAAAAAGGACAGAATTATGGAAAACATTGAAAGACGTTCGAGGGGAGGGGAGGAAGAGGTAATTTGGTCACGCAGTTGCGGGACTGAATAATTAGGTCGGCGATTACCATTATCGGTTACCACCCGTTGTTGAAAATAAATTTCTCCTCCGCCATTAAATTATGAGTTTCTTCGGAAACCGCGCTAACGGATCCAACTCGAGCACCGGGGTAAATAGCAGCAAGTCAGAACCGGTTCAGGGCGTGATTGCCGCCCTAAAGGTTACCAAAAGCTCGGAACCCGACCACCAGGTGGGCCATTAATCAAACGCTCATTCGGTGAGCGGCTAATTGTCCCGATATTGACTCGGGAGGATCCCGGGGTCGAAGATGGCCGTGGAAAGTCCTCTGGGCATCTGTCCTTGGCTGGCCGTCGAGGTGTTCTCTTTGGAACCTGCTTTCCCTCCAGCTACTCGTCGGCAGATGACAAATGACCGCGGTTATGGATATTGTCTTGATGGAAGCGTTTTGTCATTATTTTACTGGATTCGTGAGAAATCGAGCGAGACGTTACAGAAGACTGTGTATTTAGTGTGGCCTCAACCGGAGTTGTTTGTAAGCACTGTCAATCAATTTTAAATTCTTATATGTGAATCCGATTTTCATTCATTTTCTTTTAGACTGGATATACTGTATATATACCGGATGGATCTTTTAGGATATACTGTATGTTTATACAGTATATCTGTATAAACGTACAGTAAATTAAATAAATCAAAGTAATAAAGCACATTAATCAGTGTATTCTAAAAAATATATACTGTAAATAAATAATATAATAATAAATAATAATAAATAATAAATAAATAAATAAATAAATAATAAATAAATAATAAATATGTAAATAAATAATATAAATATATACACTAAAAATATATATACAATATATATTGTACAGTGTATTTGTGCTTGCTGATAATAAATCAAAGAACAGCAGTTTCTAATTCACAACTTTTTGCCTTTACAGAAGTTTTCTCAGCATAAACTGAAACGGGCAGTGACAGCATTGAAAAAATGAAGTCTCGCCCCCCTCCCCGAAATAAATATTATAAAAGAAAGTTTAACAACTGTTTAAGATTTAGTAATCGTCTGCTCTTTTCTATTCTTTTCAAGATAAGTGTCACGGCACTTGATTTATGAGAGTGACATAATTTTAAAATTTAAGATTAATTAGCGCATTTTATTTTTATATTCCATTAATATTTTCGCTTTTCTGACACCCCGAATGCGAAACGAACACCCTAATCCACAATACCTTGCGAATTGTTGTAATCTGGGCGTACCGAAACAAAAGTTTGAGTCTTTTATTTAATTTCGGAGGTGTTTTGCATACTCGAGAAAATACAGGAACACGTTCAGAAGTTCCAAAATAATAGAGATGTGTTTTTTGGATGCGGACGAGTGACCTTGAAACACACATGCGTGTTTTAGCGTTTTAATAAACACAAATTGCCAGGACCAGGTTCGAGAAATGTTGGCACGTGGTTGGACTGAATTGGTATCAGCCAGTTTTACCATAGCCCGATATTCCGCTTCAACGCCCAGATAGTCTCCCGACTGACAACCACCGGAAGTGGATATGGTAGCCGATGCCCTGCGGTCGTTTCCTCATCTTCCTTCCTTGTACGCATCTTCTCCATGCGTTTCTCCAGCCCTTCCATTGCGGTTTCACCAATCCGAGGTCACCTCTTTCCCAATCGCACTGGAGTTTTCTCTATTTGCACTAACCCTTACGCATTCTCTCCTTGAACATGTCAAGATCTTTGCATCAACGCTCAAGTGGTTTTCAGCCTCCCTGAGATCTCTGCATCTCAGTCATCGAAGGGGCACCTGTTCGAAAATAATTACAACCTGACCTATCTTATCCGATAAGCTCTAATCACATGATATATAATGTGTTCGATTAGGCAAGGATTTGGGACCTTGGATTTCGACGAAAGGGATACGCCGCTTGAGGACGCAATTTTCAAAAACTGCGACACCCAATAATAACGCTAATTATTGATTTATATAAATTCCCAAAAATTATGTGGTCATATGAAATTAAAATAACAATTTATTTTGGAAAAGTTGGCCCTCGGCCTTGGAATTTTCAAATTAAATAATTCCTTGGCTATTTTTTTTTTATTTAAAGTGCATAAGTCAGGCAGCGACTGAACCAGCAAAAGACTGCACAGATATAGAAATGCGTCGAATTCTATTCCGATGGAGGTGAAATTCGAGTAATGAATGAGTACTGTGCAGAAATACGTAATTTTCGGGAATTGGAGGCAGATTTCACGATAAAAATAGATACGGAGGGACCGAACTGCAATATCTCGATCGGTGGAAAGTGGGAATGAGGTCAAAGGTCGATCCACCTTTATTCAATAAAATAGAAATTTTCTTCTTCGCTCCAGTTTTGCTTTTTGCACTTTCTCGAATTTTACGCGGGCGTTATAATGATTGTTATTAATTTCACTTTGGGAATTTGGAGCTGACAAAAATTTTTATACCCCCGCGTTTGGTCACCCCCCAGCGACGTTTACCCTCGAGTTTTCTTCCATCTCTGAAAAATTCCATTCCTTTTCTTGACACTCCTCCGTTTAAAAAATCTTTTTATTTGTTTTACACGTAAAACTCGTAACCAAAAAATTTAATAAAGCGTAATTGGCGGTTTTAAGAAATTAACGGTCGTATGAGTGGTCGTTAAAAATAAAAATTACTTTAAGCTCACATGCCAATTTGATGCTTTCAAAGTCTTTTGCCGTCCGAATGCAAAAAACTTGCGCCTTTCACATAAAATCTCGCCCACTTATCGTATCCTGCACCACTTTTGCGAATAAAAAGACCTGTGATTTTTCGCTTTATTAGTAACCCATAAAATAATTACAGGCGAAAACCCGACCTGAAATTTAATTTTACGGAAAAATATATTTGCAAAAGACCCTACGTTTCAAAACCTCGTTTGGAAATCAGTTGACATTATTGTGATTATTTGTTTCCCGCCATTCTCCTGAAATAAAAGGCCAAAGGGTTGTCATCCGAATGCTAAGGGTTGAATTTTAAACACAGTTCTGAATGAAGAGATGAATTATAGCAGAGACAACCCTGGGAAAACCCTCGAGCAAGTAAAAACATTCAGGAATTTGCGAGTGAGGCGATTTTCATACAAAAATTTGCATGGCCACCGCCTTCTTTTTTTTTCGAAATGAAGAAACCCGTTAATTAATTTTACAAAATGATGCATTTAATTACAAGTCACGGAATGTGCGCGGCCGATCCAAAACTGACACCGATTGTCAACCGCCACTACTGAAACACACACAACATTTACAAATAAACTTCGTGTCTCGGGCTGCTCGAAACCTGGTAATTTTCAAAATTAATTTTAGATTTAATTATTCGGTTGATTTAATGGCCGGGCCCTTGTGTTATTCCCCCTTGTGTAAATGAAAATGAGTTTTGCTTTGGACGTGTCAGAAAGTCCGATTAAAGCGTTTCCGAGCGGAGGGAAGAGATTACACTTTCTTTTTTTTCACTCTGTATTCTTTAACATTTTTTATTGCATTGGGGAAAGGGAACAGAAAGCTTTTGAAAATTCGGCTCAAAAAATTAGTGGAATTTCTTCCAAAGTGCTGAATTCACACCTTCAAATGCTTACACAACTCGAAGAGACTCAAATAAATATACTTTCACGTCAAATCTAATTCATTCAGATTTTGCTCAATCTAATACATCCTTCCCCCCCGTCCCCCTCCCCTCCCTTTTTCAGGAAGACTTCACGTGATCAAATCATAAATCATATTGAAATTCGAATCTCACGGTTTTCACCTCCCCACTAATAATATATCGAGTGAGGGGTGAAAACCTAAATTTGAGTGTTTGCGGTCTCAATAAATTTAAAATTCCTTCAACGGTCCGCCAAAGAAACATCTCTTTTTCATTCCCGATCGCCGCCATATTTTCTAAAATCATTCCCATTGCCTCTTTCATACCACAAGAGCGAATGTTTGTGGCTGAGCCAATGAAATTAATCAACCCGAGACGATAATTCCGTATATTCTAGAAATTTCTCCCAGATTTCCGGAAGTCAAATTCATGGGATTTGTTGCTCTCCCGCCCCGTTCGTATCCCTTAAATGTAAAATTAAGGCTAATTTTTCGCCATGGAGATTATTCCGAGAAATTTATCATTTTCTAACCCTGGGGTTCTCTCTGATTATAATTTCTGAGGCAAAGCCTTCTCCTTTGATGATGAACCGGCGGGTGGGACAAGAGGAGGAGAAACATAAACTACTCTTTAGATAACTAATGCAGTACAAACCGGAATGTAAACCAATTTAAGACAATCACGAGGGTTATAATTACAGTTTAGCACAGAGACCCAATGCCCATAGTGCAGGTGAAAGGTTTTAATAAATGGTCTTCATCTCCCTTTCTCAAAATAAACTCCGTATAAAAACAAACGAAGGAAAGGGGTTGGAAAAGCGGAGTGAAACCGCCAAGTGCCCGGAAACGATATCTCATACAACTCATCGGCACATATCATATTTTTCACGTCTACGCCCCCATTATCTGCGATCACTGCGTAGATATTGTGATAAACTATCATATTAGATTATTGAGTCGATCCCCTCGGAAGCTTTTCGGAGTGTCCTCCCTCGTGGAGTGCGGGTGATGGGGTGATACAACCAAAACGAAGTTGCTCCGCATGATCCGGATTAGTTCTTCCGGGAACTCCTCTCCGCAAAAAAAGATACTTCGAATTGTAATTAAAATAGAAATAAATTTTTTCATTGCGAGGAGTTAAATGAAAATTATAAACTTAGAACAAAGCCAAGGGCATGTAATTTTTTGCTGAGGAATGTTGCACTACATCACCCACGACACGATATTATTCCCGTGGGGGGAGGGGGGGACAGAGAGGGGCACCCCGTGGGCTCACCTACCTTAATTTCAATTTCTTAAGCTAATAAAAATACCTCAAGGTTGCGAAGCGAGAACAGGAGACAGTGGAGGGGGGGGAGGAGGCAAAGACAATAAAAAACGGTACAAAATCGAGCTGAAATTAAATTGAAAATGTAATTGCGATTGCCGGCATAGCGAAAAAAAAAATTTCAAAAAACAATGGAGGGAACGGCCCCGGGGTAAATTCATAAATAGAGTGTAGAAATAGTTTCAAATGAAAATTAAATTTTTTTTAAACGTTTACTTGGAAGTTCTCCCGGACGGGTGTTAAAATAAATATCATGGAATTGTTTGTCGGCGTTCCGGCCTTAATTTCGGACAGTATCAAGTCAAACTCGTCAGAATAAAATCGGTGATAACTGCTCCCCCCCAACCCTCCACAATCGTGAATCTTGAAAATAATAAATAAAAATAAAAATTCTTAATGGGTCAAGTCCCCTAATTAGAATATCGCGAAACGAGTCGGGGAAATATAATTATTATCTTTCACTCCCCGTCTTCTTTTCTGATCTTTCACTTTTATCCATTCGTCCTCTCCCGTTAGGTGCCATTTTGTTATTTGCTACCGAAAGCCGCTGATTGAGAATCAAATGGAGTTCCCGTTTATAACACCTGATTTATATACTGATATTTATCTATTTAGAATTTCTTGTCCGCGCTTACATTTAACTCCTTTTTGAGTCATTTGTCTTTTTGAGGTTTCACTCCGCCGTTTACATTTCATTTTTTTTTTTTTTAATAAAATCCTTGCCGGGAAAAACCTGGGAAGTTTTTTATCTGTTCTTGTCTTCATCTTTTGGTTTCGCAGCACGATTGAGTTCTGAAACAGTGCAGAGCCTTCCTCTCTGTGAGCAGAACAGAAACGAAAAGATCGCCGCCAAAGGTGCTACATTTCAGAGCCATTCGTCACTTTCACGGTGCGAGCACGCATCCGAAATAATTCCCATTTGAACCGGCGTGAAAATTAAATCATGTTATGACGACCACGATTTCTTCTTTTAACCTTTTCCCTCGAAAGTAAGTAAATAAATTACGGCCGGTGATAATATTACCCCGATGGACTGTTCCCACCACTCGAAGCTTTCGCAAACGCCTTATTCATTGTTTATTCGCATGTCCGCCCCTTTCGTATAATAAATAAAGATAATAATGAACACAGGACGTTTTATTTAAAAATTTCAATGCGTTCTGCAACCGATAAAGCTGAACGTTTCGTCTTGATAGTCCGCATTCCACGCCCTCTGTTTGGTTTCCTCTGACACATTTCCATTGGATTGGAATGAAGGTCGGCCTTTTTGACGTTGTCGGAGTTCCCATATCCAAAGCCCGCGGAACAATGAAAACCCAAATGTCAAATGAAAATGGCAGAAGCCTTGGTAATGAATAGAAAGATTCGGGCAGGTCGTTCCTCACGGAAATAGGTTCCTTTCTGTGGCTGACCCTGGACGTGGCGCTCACATCGATCTCATGAAGGAACAAACGAGGGTGGACCAAGGATGGCGACCCGTTTTACCGAAAGGGCAACAACTGCAAGAATCTCAGTTTCGCTAACGATATGTCTGCAGGTGTCTGCAAAGTGTCAAAACTCTGACTTTTCAAGCCATCGGGCTCATCACTCTTCCTGGGAATGAGGTATCTTCTTCACGATCGGAACCTCGACTTTCCTTTGCCGCCTTTATTGACTTGGCTCAGGCACAACGAGAGAATTCTCACGTGAGAAGTTGACTGTGTACTGACAACACAAATGAACTCCCCATTCTTCCGAACTGCTCATATTCCGACCCGACATGAGCTGACTTAGTACTCTCGACAAATAAATCCGGTTTTTTTTTGAGCAGCTGACTTTTCTTTTGATTTTCGTTAACGTTTCAATATTATATATTTACATTTTCATTACATTTGACTATAGCTCTGATTTTATTCTCTATTTCTCAATGTTAAATGTCAAATAATTTATTTACTTTTTTAAACCTTATTTTTATATGTTTTATCCCGGCATACATACCCAATTATTTATTTACATTTTATACCCAATTTTATTTTATTATTTATATTTTTAGATAGTATTTAACTTTATTTTTACACGATTTTATTTTTGTACAACGCATAAATTTATTTTATATGGTTTTGTTTTGTATAGTACGTTCTTATTCGTTGCATACTTACTATTCATAATTATTCTGCGAGCAAAGTATACTCCGCCTCAACCATACTTTATTAAATTCATATTGAAATTATTGTTTATTTGAATTTGTAAGAGAACACCTCCAATGCCTGCGGGCGAAATGGAGGTTCAATATATTATATATTATTATAACATTATATTTACATTTTCACTGCCTTTATATGATCCTCAAAATAACTACAGTTTGATACATTTAACCCACTGAGTTATACGTGATATCTCATAGTGGAATTTTTGATACAGTAATTTCATACAGAAATTTCAGCACAGGAATTTTACTCAGTGACGTCAGCTATGAGTTATCTCGTAGTGTTTTTTTTAAATGAAAAAACTGCAGTAAATGCATCACAATTTTGTATCAGTAACTTAATATAATTATATTATAATGTATTCTTCAAAATAAAACTTTGGCACCCATGGCAACACGTTCTCAATTTCCCTGGCACTCAGTGGATTAAGCGTGGGCAATAAAAACAAGAGAACAGAATCCCTCTAATTAAGAAAAAACGGAGTAATTAGAAAACCGCATTTTTTTGAAGATTACAAATTTTCTTCCAAAAGCCGCAAAGTGTAGAAAACGAACGGAAAGAAAGTAAAATGCCCCCGAAGATATCTAAAACGTACAAAAAATAAACAATACCGTCCTTCCCCAAGGTTTATTTGTCGACGAAAAATTAAAGATTTCAAGAAAATCCTCCAGAATTCCCTCCGCCTTATGCAAATCAATGGGAACCAATGAAAATTCATTTTGTCTGTAGCTTCAAAACAAAAATGATGGTCAATCCATCAAACTGACAGGCGGAAAAGTTCAACCGCTTAAATATCAAATCTTTTCTCCCTCCCTCCTTTCATTCTGCAGTCAGTCATTTTGTTACTTTCGAAGGCGCTCAGCTTTTAGTGGTTCTCTCGGCGAGGATTTTAAAAAATCATATTCAAAAAAAAAAAAGAAACAGTTGAATTAATTCACATTTACAACGGGAATGTTTGCACATTGTAAAATTTATACAGAAGGTTGATGACTGTACAGTTATGTTTATTTCTTAATTCTAACTGAGAGCATGTGTTCGGCTATCAAAGTCGGAATTAGAAACTTAATTTCTGCGAATGAATTTATGGATAAGTCACTGCCTCTTCTTCTCCCTCTTTTCCCCCGATTTACGGGGCAACTTAATGGTAGCAGTTTTACAAGTTTTTAATGTGTACAAACCGCAGATTGAGATAAAGCCCCGGTTTTAATGTTAATAGCCCTCCCTCGTTTGAATCTTTTAATTGGGCCGATATACGGCGGGTTTATCCCACTCCGTGAAATACTGACACTGCCAAATATTTTCTTCTCTCTTATCTATCGCCACAAAGAATGCGCCTTTGCTTATAACAAATCCATAAAACCTCCAAACTCCTTTATCTCTTTCCCAGAGCCGAACAAAACAAAACAGTGGGAGGAAGTGAATACCAAGGCCGACGCCGAAAAGGCTCCATGGGGCACCAACCTGGGAAGCAGTGACCTCGAACTCTGCCCCGAGAAATGAAACCAAAAGGGGTCAAAGCCACTGCGGGTCAGGGAGACGGATTTTACAAAAAGCGCAGACTGCAAGGACACTGACAAAGGCATCACGACACTGTCTGACAGAAGACAACCCTTTGATTACCAAAGAATGGGGCTGAAGACAGTCTTAATGACCTCTCCCTGTGTTTCAGCATTGAATTCACATTTTGAATAATAAACAGGCATACAGATACAGGCATCAGGAATCTCTATGTGACCAGTTGGAAGCGGATTCCTAGAACCTGTTAAAGGCGGACAGAGAATCGAAGATGTTCTTATTCTGTAAGCAGACCGTAAGGCGAAAGAGGAACAACTTTTATTTAAAAGTTGTTGTGATTTTTTTTTTGCGAGAACGGATTTCTATCTGGCTTTCTGTAAGAGGATTCCTTCCTTTTTCTTTCCTGGTAAGAAAGTTGTTTCCAACAGGTAAAAACGGATCTTTCGAGAAATCAAACCTGATCTTTTAATATTTTCTGTGAAATTAACTTTTTTTTTTTTACGTCTGGCGTGCATGTTCGCTCGTATATCATCCGTATGCAACGCCTTTTCGCGATGTCGTTTGATCGCATGCATTATAATGTGACATTCATTTGTGACCTGCAGCGTCGGAAGACGTCCGAAGAGTTATTGCGTTCCCTCTGGTGAGGCACTCGGAGATGAAAGGAAATCGTGAAAAGTGTGTTTTCGCCTGCAGAGCGTGCAGAGACCTGCAGGTGGGGTCATTGCAACACGAGGGCAGTGATTTCCTTGAGAAGTAATCACGATGATCCAACATTTCAAAAATTCGACCTTTCCAGAGAGAATTTGCCAGCGATAAAAAATGCCAAAAAATGATGTTGAATTTATGTCAGGACCGGGTCATTAATTACTATTAATTAATACACCATGCAATTAATCTATTTTATCTACAAGTAAAAAATGATTTTTTGCTTCCCTAAATTGTTTGTTTTGATAAGAGGCATAATTTTTCCGTTCCGTCATCAAGATAGGTTTTCTACTGGGCCTTCTGCTCTGCTCGAAGTGGGGTAACAGGTAAGCCGGCCTTGAGATTAGGGTCCTAGTTCAGAGAGCGAGAAAAGCCCACGTGAGAACTCCTAATCAAGGTAGAATGTTCTTTTTTCTCTCTAATTAAAGCATGGTTTTTGCTTCTAAAGGTCCACCCAGTCCTAAAATGGTTGCTCCGTGATAGGGCGGCGAATTCTCTCTTCTGGTCCAATTAGAGAAGATTAATAGCTCTGGCAGAAGGAAACACTTACCCTGGGTCAGTCTGGCCATGAAGAGCAATGAGATCATCTGAAAAACAATGAAAAACTACGTCAATCGAAGGGATGAAACAACACCAACAGGAACAGCTGACCAGGACATAGGAAAAAAAGAATAATTGCGTTCTTTTGAATTTCGATAATTATTGTGGTCTAATGTTAATAAATGAATTGTAATAATAATAAATTAAATTGCGGTTTCAAATCTTCAAAATCCAAAAGGATTGATTTTATGTTTCCTTTTAATTCATAATTTCTTGAATTCATAGTTTTTTCGGAATGGCGACTTTAAGAGAACTTTAGCAGTTGGTAGCTCATCAATGCCTTGTAATCATTCGAATACCTATTCATGTTCTTCAGCTGTATATATACAGCGCTCTGCTCAGAGAACCTGAAAAGACCCGAAGAGAATAGCGGTAATGTATCTATCATGTGCCGGTGCTTTATTCAATTAACTGCCGCCACACCATCTGGCGCCCCCATACTCTCACTGAATAGCCCGTAACCCTTTGATAGGAACTGTGTAAAACAATGCAGGAGGAGTCTTAAAGGAAGCGATTTCTCCGGACTCCCATGCGGTTCTAATGGTTCATTTGATTGTTCTCCGATCCTGGAATGTTGCCATTCGTACTCCCAAGAGATATACCGCAGCCTACGCTTTTCGTTGGTTCACACCCCGTTGTCATTTGGATGCGTGAAAAATTTCCTTTACTTCCACACTCAATACTGATCGGAGAAACTCACGTTTACCCTTGACATCGCTACTCGGCTTCGTATCAGGAACAATTGGATAATTATTGGAACCACTCAGGTTGAAGCTTGCGCAATGGGGCCTTCTGAGATCACTGTTTGCGTGCCTGGAAATGAGAATATAAGCGCACACCCAACTTTGTCTTGGCCAGTTGGTTTAGCCAGGATGAGGATGACAAAAAGAGAAAAATGCCCTCTCCTTCCCCTTCGGTATCGGAATATCATCTCGTCAGAATTCACCACTGACAAAGAGAGTGCAGCAAATGTGTTAAGCACCTGCAAAGGTTCGGGCTATCTCTCACGAAATCGCCAACGAAAAACCAGGAAGAAAAGCCCCATAAGAGGAGAAGAGAGAGGGAGAATCCGGGGGAAAGTGAAACCGATACGCTTTGTTGTTACATTCCTTTATTTAAATATCAAAGAATAAGAACATCCGAAAATGGACAAGTTGTGCACGATTTGACTTCGCCGGCAGTTCGAGGTCGTGGCTTTTGTTTTAATATGTTGGCAATACCGTGACTTTGCCTCACACATATTGGCACTATTGCCTCAGCCAAGATATTTATTTCTTGTTTTTTCTCACTTTCTTGAGATTATTTTCGTTGTTATTTTGACCCCACCGATGTTTGGCATCATGATCGATCCGACTAGATAACAAAAGCAAAGTTTTCCAGGTTCTTTTATACCTCACAGTGCGAAATAATACGTTCAGCAGAATTCTCTCTCAAAGATAGACATTTTTGCGGTTTCCTTTTTCCGATTCGGGCGTAGCACTCATTGAAATTGCACTCATCGACCACACCGTAGCAAACGGAGGTATTGTAAAATTGGAAAACCGCTGAAACGAAATTAAAAAAAAACTTCTCCGGATTCTCCGGTGCGACAGTACGAGGAACACTGCGGTTTAGGAGAGGGCATCGCCGACCAGTAATCGAACAGCGTGAGATTAACGTAACTTTGCTATTAAAATAGAAAATCCAAAACGAGATTCATATCAAGTTTGGAGGCACTGGGCCGGAAGAAAATACAGTCAGGGGTGGGCAAATCGCGGATGTGGCATTTATCAACCGCGGCTGAGCGATCTGGAATTTAAAAACCGACCGACCTTAATACATTTTTTAATTATTGGCAAATGCCAGGTACGTGTAAACGCATAAATTTAAAATAACGTATTAAATGAAAATAAAAAAAAACGATTTGATTTGAGGATCCGGAATGAGCCATTCGTCAATAAGATAAACTTCGATATGGGGGTGTTCACCGAAGGACAGTTTCGGGGGGCGGAACGTTCCCCAAGCACTTGAGTGCTGAAGAAGTGGACACAATGAGTCGTTAAGCCTTCCGCTTCGGAGATGGGTCAAGTGGTCATGAGTTGTGACCCCGCGGACGGGTGAGTCGGATGTCTGTCACGGACATTAGGACCTATTGAAAAGTCGTTTTCTCTCTTTTTGTAACGGATTGGAAATTCTGACCGGTTCCACGTAGGTAGTGACAGCACGCGATGGACGCGAGATTGTTCATGATAACGGCCGAACGTTTAGTTTACATAACTTCCCACGCCGTGAAATATTCGCCATTTGCGCCCGAGTTGCGCTCTCGGAATTTATTACTTCTTTGTGTTGAGCGTTTTTCTAAGACGGATTCCCCCGAGTGGCCCGCCTTCTGAATAAATGATAAACATAAATGTCTCATGAAAAATGGATGGTTCGAGACCCAATGGTGCCGCTCTTAACTGACCGTCCTTTCAGCGTAAAGGAAGTTGAATGCGCAGGTGGAACACATTAATATTGAGAAATGATGTAGTTTACGTAGTTCTGAATAATACAAAGGAAACTCCCAGGAATGAAAGATGAAAATTAGATTTTATTTCGAATTAGGCCATTGATAAGAAAATTTCCCGCTTCTTCTGCTAATCCATCATAATGAGGGTGGAGTGCATAGGAAGTTAATTAAGAAAAAGGAAGTGAGGGGAACCGCTGTCAAATGCAACATTTTTTATGAATATGAAAACCTTGCCAGGTGGAAGTCCCGAGGACTCATTCCATTACTTGGATTGACCTCTGACCCCGCTATGAATGAACTTTTCTTCCAATCAACCGACCACGTAATTATGAATTCCAATTAGTACTGGCGAGCATTATGTTTTGCAAAATTACCACCGACTGATGAGACGTTTTATGCTAATTTATCAGACATGCGTAGATTGCGTTTGCATCATCACTGTAATAAGCACCGCGGCTACCAGTCGAGTAAGGCTCAGGTGCGCATTCAGATATCGCTTACAAAAAATCAAAGAACGGACTCTTCCTATTCCCACTCCTCCCTGTTTCTGCTTATCGCTATTTTATGGTTGGCTTTTTAATAAACGAGTTTTCTCAGCTCTCCTTGTCTGTCTTCATTTAACTGTAAATAATTGTTCCTCAAGGTTCGAGTCAATCCGTATGGACTTTAAGCGCCCTCCCCCCTTCCTCCCGGGAATCGAGTGTGGGAATATTTGCATATGGGATGAACGCACATACCAAAGCATTGAATACAGATGGGGGAAATACAGCATAACTCTTTTTTGTGACGGCAACCTGATGTGTGATCTTTCCTAACCCAGGCATTTCTTCGGTTGACTGATAGAGTGCTACATGACAGACTTTCTAAATAATCTTGAACGCATTCGACTCTGCCGTGGACAATTTTTTATTCTCCTTCGAGCTAACCCTTTCATTTTAAAAGAAGGAATGCCTAATGACCTAAAGAAACACTACCTTTTGTATTATTTTTATCCGGAGTGATGAGCCCTTTTTAACCCGTTAAGAATCTCCGCCTGACCCGTGGGTTACTGCGTCTGTCGCGGGGACTAACGTTACTGCTTGACCATCCGTATGGCTGATGCAGCACAAAAGCCGATGATGCAGCAAATATGGCTTTCATATTAACATTTCGTAACCGTGAAAATGTCTGATAATTCCGAGTTTTTCAGTAACCCTCCACCCTCCGGGTCTGTTTCCTCACCTCTCCCCATCTCCTTTCCACCTCCGCATTATTCATCTAAATGATTGACACACTTAAAACAATTTGTGTTTCTATTTGCTCAGCAACCTTGTGACTATTTCTTCCGTCACATTTTTATGGTTAAAAATCATTTAACAATTGACGTCTGGTTTCGGAGGTCCCGAGTTTGATTTTTTGTTTTGTTAATTTCATAAAGGAACTATTTATCACCTTTCTCCATGGTCGAGTTGTGACAACCTCTTGATTGTACCACCAAAACGAGATAAATATCGTAACTTCGTGTTCTCAATGGCCTTGATTATCGTGTCGCATATTTTTTTTTTTTTCTGAAGAGAGAGATTAAGGGTTAACCTAAATTTCTCACCTCCACCTTCGGCTTTTATTTTTCACCGCTTTTGACACGTATTGGATAACCTGGGCCTTATAAAATTAAGGCTAATGACCGGTGTAAAATGTCCCCTTGTCTTTTTTTTTCTTCAAATGGATTCCGTATTCGTATTTTGGCCAAACCGATATTAATTGAGAAATCACAATAATGTTTAAAACTATGGAATATATGCGTTTAAAGGATGTTTACTTTTGAATCCCGCCATTTTATAACGTGCTTTGACAATAAATTGCATTAAGAAAATGCGAGTTAAATTATTAATGAATTAGTTGATTAATAAAAATCTTTCTCGTGTGAGCCTCCCAGCCGCGAGGCCCCAGGCAGCTCCTTAGTCTTACTGCCGCAAACCCATTTCAGGATAATAATTTTTACTGTCGAATGCAAATGCTAAAAATTTGGGGATTATATCAGACATCGTCGTGTGCTGCTTTTTATGCTTTAATCAATTGCTACTCTTAAAGAGCTTTTCCACTGGATTTATTTTTTATCGTGCAGTTAGATTTATTGTTTTAAGTTCGCTTCAGTTTTCTCTGTTTTATACTTTTTCCTGCGAAACAGTGACCAACTCAAACTTTTCAACAGACACATTTTTCATTCCATTCAACCCTGCGAGTGAACATTTAGTTTTATCCAACCCAAGCAAAAGCTCACCAAAACTAATTTCACATAAGACTAAGAAAAAAACAACGGATCCATGTTCCCCAACCTCTGATTCAAGTTTTCGTTTCGAAACACATTAAAATGATGAAATGGAAGAATTCAATGGATTAAAAAAATGTTCAATTACTAGACAAAGAACCATGGTAATCGTGAGCCTTGAAAAAATTGAAAACACTACGTGTACTCAGAGACCTATAATTTTTGTATAAACCTAACTTGCAGCTGTACCTAATGCCTCGAGAATAAACGCTGGGTTCTTACATCATTCCCCGGCATTACTTGTGTCATGAGAGTTATATAGGTCAGTCCGGCTCACGTTTTCCACTGAAAACCTTTATCTACAACCGTTGGACAGTGTTTCCTGTCGGATAATCTTCTTCCTGGCTCCGAGGCCCATACGACAGAGAAGAAGCCCTGTCCAATGCATTGTTTGAATCACAAAAATTCCAGGAATGATTACGTCGTCGAGGCAATTTAAACATTTGATGGTTGAATGATTTGGAAAACAATGAAGGAAAAATTTTCTCCGACTTCCCCGAAGTCGATTTGTTTTAGCCGATCAAATGTCTGCTCACAATCAGAATAGAAGTCGACCTGCATCGATTGCTCATCCATCAAAGCCACCGATACTTACTCGCAACACTTGAATTATTCATTTCCAATGATTTTTTATTAGGGCAAGGTATGCTGCGTTGTCAAGTGACTTTTTACATAATCGAAGCATTCCTAACCTTCCTTTTATGTGAAAACAAAAAATAGCGTTTAAGAGAGCACTTGATTCATGTCTCTGGACCTGTGCAATACTTCACGTTCCACATTACGGCTTTGCACATTACTCTGCCATAGAAAAGCAAGAAAGAAGTTTGCAAAAAAATCAGAAGTGGACAAAATCCTGTTGATGTCCACCTCTATGCTTAACTTATAATAGATATTTTTTTAAAGGGAGGTGATGGGTGCATAAGTTCAGGAATTAATTCAGCCATTTGTGGATCATTTGACCCGTGAACTCTCTCGAATTATCTTTCCCTTCAAAGGCTCACCTTCGCCTTAGTAGTTGCTTTCTCCGGAAAAGTAATCAAAACCTTTCGACTGACTGACTGACATGTGATCTGTTAAACAAACAACAAACATTCTTTATTTGGACGAGCGCTCCCAGCGCTCGACAGTAATCAGCTGAAGAGAGAGAGAAGGCATAAATGGTTTCGGTTTTTGCCCCGAAGGGACTCTGTGTCGAACTGATCTCAATGAAGATGGTTATTACTTTCATCGAATCAGAATTAATTCATCTCTCCCGGTGAACAAGATTCCGGCCCTGAGTGAAACGTTCCTTCTCATAACTGACTCTTAACCCAACATCACGTCTGTAATTAATGAACAATTAATTAAGCTGTACCAACACCCTCGTCTGTCGGCAGGTGCAATTCCATTTCCACCAACAATCTCCTTTCCCCGGCACGTCATCTTCATTCGATGTCACTGTCATTACAAAAACGTTTTCCCATGAGCAGTTTTTATGATTGAGATTGAGGGCGTTGGAGCACATCTAACCTTAAACCTGACCAAAGGAATATTTAATTAAAAGGGTTTCATCTGATATTATTTGATTTTCAAACGAGTCAAATTAATCGCTGCTTCAATTTAGTGGATTTATTTCAAGAGGCGTTATTAGTGCTTTTAAAAGCTGGAATGGCTTCGGAGAGGAGCTCAATGCTTAATGTCTACTGCAAAGGGTTAGAACTTCCAGGCTTTCCAAAAAGTCTTTTCCAAAAAGAACTTTCACATATTCACCTCAAGCGGAACAACAGCCAAAGGACAGAAACATCAAAGTGGAGCAAAAGTCAACACGCCTAAAGAGTGTACTTCCTGATTTAATCGATCTTGAATTAAAAGTCACAACCTTCGGGGCATCAGATGCACAAACTACAACGGGTGGAAACGGGTCGGGTGAAAAGAATGCACCCAAATCACCAATTAACGATGACCATAAGCAAAGGTTTCTGCCCGAGGGAAAGAAGAGACGTCACGCGAACTAAAACCCGGCTAAAAACAACTTGATACATAATAAATCACTGGAGGAGGAAATCGGAAATACATTACAGGGTTATATTTATTGGTGGGCCGCGACAGGAACCGCCCTTTGAAGTAAACCGAAAGAGAAGGAAACAAACGCTTCCGGGAAAATTATCTTCTTCCTTCCCCGTGAGGAATCTCTTTTATCTCTTCATCCTGAATTCAAATTAAGCGGATTCCTCTGGGAGATGTGAAGTGTTGCCGACCACCGCAATCATAATCTCCACCGCCTTCATTTACACTCGTTTCGGTTCTCACCATACCCTCAACTAAATCTCTTCCTAACTCTAATTTCTTAATTTGAGGATAAAAAAATTTGAGTTGAGAACTTTTATTTAGAATGCAATTTAGAAACGATTGTTGAGGAACTGTGGTCGGTATTGTTTCTGAATAGGCTTTTGGTGTTAATCGAAAGTTTAATAAAGTTTAACTGCAAAATCCAATTTGGCTTTTGATAACCGCGAGGATGAAAACCCACTTTTCTGTGCTGAATTCTAAAAAAATGAATGCTTAGATGAGAGCACAAAGGGTCACTACCGGGGAATAAAATAATAATTGTTGGAAGAATCATTTCAGCAGGGTTTAGAAAATAAATGCCTGCCGCTAATGATTTTTCTAATTTCATTATTTCTTTCACTTCCTAAAGTGCAAACTTTTAAAGGCAAATGAAAATTTCACGGATAAGTCAAACCAAAAAACTTTTAGAAATTATAGTAAGCTTAGTTGTTGACAAAAAATCAGTTCGCTGAAGTCAGTATACATCTGAGAAATTATCAAAAGAATATAAGACACTGAAGAAGTAAGAATTTGATGTGGTATTAAATGTAAATGAAAACACAAAATTTTACAGTTTTTTAATATGGGCAGATTTATCTGCGTGAAAAGTATTTAGAAGAACTGCGAAAGGACATAACTGTCAATGAATTCAAGCAAAAACTCGCACCGAATCTGAGTTTTTGTCACGTCATCACACCCCTTTAGGCCAAAGTCCCTAACGTTTGTTTCTGTCCACCCAAAACATATCAAAGTCACCTTCTTACGACTTTATTTAATTTCAATGAGTTCTTAATGTAGTTCGATTAAACCTTGTCGACAATAAAAAAAGAAAACAATGAACCATAAATTATCTGTTTCCATTCCCAGTCAATAATAGAATATTGTTTCTTATCAGATAATCTTGTCTAGTTTTCGCCGGAGAAAGAATTTGGCATTGCAACTAAGTGTCTTCGCCCCTGGCGTAGGGTGTTCGCGGTTTTAATCCCAGAATCCCCCAGGTCTCTCTCTCTCTCTCTCTCTCTCTCTCTCTCTCTATGAGTAATGAGGTCTATAAAAACTTACGAAAAATGATATGAACGCATTAATTCATTTCCTCAATTTTTTCATTAGTCTCTAACTTTATCTGTTATTTATATGAGCAGTGGTATTTTATTACTTTTTCAATGAGACAGAAATATTTCAACTGTACCGAAATGAATATAAGCAAAAGGTTACGCTGAGAATTTTCATTGACTAATGATATATCTCCGCCCCACTGAAAGTCTTTGTTTAACTTTGAGACTTCAAATTACCCCCAAAACAGAATAAAATCGATTTTCAGTTAAAGTGGAGAAACCAATTACGGGAAAAAGAAAACCACACGAAATATAAACAAAGGCAACCATTTTGAATTCGTTCAAATGACAATCGAGCGAGGAAATTAAATTCCGTCAATGGGAAATTTTATAAACCCGTTTCAATAAAAAAATCGAAAACTCGTTGTAAAATCTACAAAAATTGCAGCGATTCGAAAAGTAATAAATATTTATCATGCGAAATAAAAATTTTAATTTTCCTCGTTTTATGGAACTTTAATACGCTAATTACCGAACGCAGAGACTTAGTTGCCAGGTAGACTCAAAGGAAGTCTTTCCCACACTCAGTGCAAATGAAAATCAAAGCTCCACACGAGTTAATTAAATATTTTATCGGGCGCTATGTCTTTAGCAGCACCACATTGCGATCATTTGCCAGGTTTGCTTCATCACCCCTAAATTGATATTTCAGGGCGCAACACACACACACACACACTGCCCACGTGTTTAATTAAAAAATAATTGCTCCATATTCGGGTCAGTTAATCTTGTTTTTTTAATTATTTCTCAAATGTTTTTTTGTTGTTGTCAAATGCAGGTGATAAACCAGTGAAATTGCTGAGATTAATTTAATTGATTTAAAAGTAAGTCAATGTATAAAACGGCCAAGTGCGACAAACGGCGAGTCTACTTATTTATCCGTGAACCTGGATCAGATAAGAAGCTGCTAATTCATGGCGGAACCGATTCAGGCGGCGTGCCTGTGAACTAACCGATTTTATTTAAATTTTGATTTCCTTTCGAAAGCCTCCATCATTTTTCACCTTTTTTCTCATTTACTTTTTAAAAGAACTCTATCGCGGTCAACAAATTGTTAGAACGAATTAACCCCGGTTCAAAAACTCGACTGGAAATTAATGAAAGACGCAAAAACTCATTTAATAAAATTCTTGAATAATTAAATTAATTATGAAATAATTGAAGAACGCTAAATGTTTCATCAGAAAACATTTGCTTAAAACAGTAGAAAAAATTAAAACACATGACTAAAATGATTTTATTTAGCGAGTTAATTTAAATCTCAAGTCAAGGCCTCGAGTCCAGTGCAAATGGTCAAATAACTTATTAACATTTTAATTAGGCTAACAGTAATAATGTAAGAAAAATAGCTCACCCTATGCGTACATCCTGGATTGCGAAAACAATGCCTGACAACCTGAAAAAAAAGGGAAGAATATATTTTATTTTGAGATATTAATTAATAATATTATTTGGCGTCATTTATTAAAAATAAATCCTTGACATTTTTTAATAAACTCATAGAGAGTTCCATTTTAGAAGGAATTATAAAAAGGTTGATCGGAGTATGCGCACGATTTCAGTTTCCATTGGCGGACCACCGGGTATTTTCAGCATTTTTTGCCCCCTTTCATAAAACCACTTTGGCCTACCGATTGTACACTCGTAAAGGGGAGTACAACAGACCGCTGCCAAGGCAAGGCTGCTGATGCAGCAGCGATTTGAATTTTGATATAAGAATTTGTCAATTACATCTTAAATTAATTACATTTCGACAAATTAAGGAAAGCTCACGTTTCCCCATTCATTCATTCAACCATTCACGGTGGCCAACCAATCCAAGATTGAATATGCTTTCACAATGCAAATTGAACACATTCGTAAGAATTCAGGTACCCAAAAAGGTGATCTGATGTATTATTCAGATTCAAAACCCTCTCTGAAAAGCACAAAACTCCTCTTTCATGCGACATTTCCCTAATAAATTCACTCCTACAAATGTTCCTAGCTCTTTCCATAAAGCCCTCCTAAACTCCCAACACCTCCATTCGGTCCCGTTACGCTGCTCACACCTGTATGACCAAATTCCCCTCCCTGTTTATTTTATAATCGTTTAAGGCATTTGTTCTTCCGGTCTAATTTCAGATTAACCCAATGAGTGACTGACAAATTTAGAGCGTGTTGCCCTGAATGCCTTTTATTTTGAAGAATACATATACTGTATTGTAATTCTTATTATAAAAACACTACCAGATAACTCGTAGCTGACGTCATTGAATAAAATTCCAGAGCTGAAATTTCTGTATAAAAAATCTCGTAGTTTGCACTCAATGGGTTAAACTGGGGTGAAATTACAAAAGTTATCTTATAAATGTGTGATAAACAGAAAATTTATTTAACCCTACGACTACCGAGAAAAA